>NCVS01001743.1:0-32147 GCA_003055095.1 Goniozus legneri | reverse complement strand
AGTGAAAAACAAATATCAGCGTGACAAGGCAATTTTCGCGATATAATTATTAACGTTTTCGACGTTGTACGTAATTGAATAATTTTTCATTCGTCTCTCTGACGCGGGAGCGAGCGAGAGAGCGAGCGTTACCTTTCATTAAGCGACCGTAGCGTTTTGTTCCCCTTAATTACAATAGCAATTTCGCTAATCGGGTCAGGCACGTAGCGAGCTCGCGAACGGGTTACATTACACAAAGCTAGAGCGAGAGGGAGAGAGAGAGAGTCAACGGGACGCGCGAACGCGATTCGCGGGGGTGTCAGACTCTCTCTCTCTCTCTCTCTCCCTTCCTACGTGTCGTCGGCTCTCGATTCCATTCGCGACGAGACGGCCCTCGCCCGTTTAATTCGCTCGACTGAGTTTTGATTTATGCTACCGGAGCCAGCTCTGATTGAAATTTCGTACGTGAAAACGCGGTTAATACCTGGACTCTCGATTTTAATTAAGTATTTAAATCGGCCTACTGTTTCGTTATTTTTCTCTTTTCCACAAACCAAGGATTAAAGTAAATAATTTTGAGTAAACAGAAGCGAAGTATAAAAATATATTACGAGTCATAAATAATATAAATGATTTATTCGTTATAAAACTCTTTTCAAGAAGTGTACGAATTTTTCGACAGAATTCTTAGTACTAGATCGACCGCGTTGAGTCGAGATCGTCAGTTGGTCGTGGCTTGATTAAACTCTCGACTTGCTGGCGTTCTCGATGAAAAGGAGAGCGAAGGGGGCGAACTCGCGTCTCGTGTTACGCTTAGATGCGCAACTTGCGGGACGCGCGCTGTAGCGTAGCGCGGTTGCGTTGAAGTGGCCCTGTGAGTAGATGGAAAAGGGGAGGGGGTACGTAACAAATTGCATATTACGCAATTACTTAACGATTAAATTAGACATCGTCGAGTGTCTCTCTCACTTCTATAAGAGATTTCTCTCGTGTTTATATGTCGAGTAGCAAATACCGTAATAACTGTTCTCATTAGATGAATGGTAAAGGAAGAATTTCATTTGGTCGTAAGACAAGATATTATTCGACGCGTGTATGTTATTTGAATAATTTCGCAGTCTGAAATTTATATGTAGACTAGAGAATTCTAATTCTTGCCTTATTAATCACCTCTCGGTTTTTCGAAACGCCTGGCAAAACTGGCGAACGTCGTTTATAAACATCACTCCGACGAGCGATTTGTTCGACTCGCGACGTAGCCGAAACACGAGCGGATTCCGCGGATCAAAGGTAACGATTCGTACTCGTCCGGAGATCTTGCGGATATTTATTTTTTTCGCCGACACTCTTTCGGTGCCGTCTTTCCGTCGTTGAGGCCATTACCTCAGGGGTGGCCCGAGACCGAGAATAGCGCTCGTCGTCGATTGTATTTCCGTTCGCGGTAGACTCTCAGCACGGTCCGTAAAACTCGCGGGGACCGTCTCCACTCTCGGCGTTATTTTCGTCGCGTCTCGGTGCTCCGGTGACGCGGGGTGGTCGCTGAGTGCAGCAGCGCGTGAATTAGTATCGATATCGACGGATTTCGGCTCGTGGAAATACCGGAAATATCACTCGGTGCTTTCATTAGGGAAAGAGGGAGCGTTTCTACAAATTGCTCGCCAGAAGAGGAACGACTTGACGAGGCTCACCTGTCGCTCGGGGTTACCGCGAAAACATTTTCTTGCCTGTCTCGAGCGATTTATTATCGACGAGAGTGCTCGGAGATAAGCGAAACCGACGCTTGCTGGTTTTCTTGAGAATGACAAGTCAAAACATTTTAGAAAACTTTATGAGGAATCAAAAATTAAATCTTCGACTACTTTTTACCTTTTTTTAGCTAGATGATCGTTGAACTTTGTCAGGACGTATCGAAATTAGTATCAAATCAGGTCGTAGACTGCTATGTAAGCCCCACCCAGCTTTACATTCGGAAAAGTAAAAACCGATCGTCGCTACGACTCAAGCTCTCTATCGTTTCAGAAAAAATCCCGATGGGGAGTAACTAACAGTCGACGTCGCGCGCGAGCTCCTCTCGATCATAACCCAGTCACGTTTGCCGAAGGGAAGCTACGCGCAAACACTGGCTTCCTTTACGACGCTATCCGAGATGAGCGGGAGACGTATATACCGGAAAAGTCAATAACGCGCGACATAAGAGAGCTCCGTCGGGGATCACGCGGAAAGTGCAAGTTATATTTGCCAGCGTGTTACGAAAAAGAGAACGTGAGCGAGAGAGGAGGAGAGTGGATCGGGAAAAATTGTAACTTTATCGATCTCGAATCAGAAAATAAACACTAATTCTTCTCGTGTATCGTAATTTGAAAATTTACACTATCTCAACGATTTTGTACTCCTGATTCAGTAGTATTTGGCAAAGTTTTACCAGACTTCGGAATCACAAAATAATATCATAGTTGGACCAACAGAAAATAGTAAATAGGACTATCGGTTTCTTCGAGTGTAACGTATCTCGAGAAAAATTCAAGTTTCCCAGTTACATCGATATGATTAACGACCCACAGCGCACAATGCTCGAGCACCGTTAAGCGATGTCGATTCAATGAAACAAACGTTCAATTAGAGCTCGAATGGCTCGCGGTCTTATCTGAATATACCGAGGAGCACAAAACATAGGGTCTAAAAAATCTCTCTCTCTTTCTCTCAAGTTCTTAATTGGCGTATACGAGGATTAATAAAAATCCTGCAGATCGTCCTGGCGAGGTTTGGAGAAGGGCGAGTGGAAGGTGGGAGTATATTCGACGAGAGAGCGCGTAAAAATAAATGGTTGGAAAAGAAACGTGTGAGAGAGAGAGAGAGAGAGAGAGAGAGAGAGAACAGTAAAAGGAAGGGGAAAAAGAGGCGAGATACGAGCAAAGTCTGCTTCGTTAATTTGCGGAAGTCAGTAGCATCGAGCCAGACTCTCCTCCGCCGCAAAACGCTCTCTCTCTCTCTCTCTCTCTCTCTCTCTTTCTATACATTGTCCCCTCCTTCTTCCGATGCCAGTAACTGATATGTAAAAGTACGCATTGTCGGCAAAACACGAGGGGGAGAATTTTTTTCATCCTCTGTCTCCTCTTCTTTTTTTTTCAACGAAACAAAACGGCGCGTTATCTGTTCGCATGAAAACATCGTTGCCAGCGTACTAGCCCGATTCGATATAGCAATTCGTCGCGAAATTTCGAATTATTCTTCCGGGATTCGTAGCTGGAAATGGGCATTGAATTCAATTTATTGTTTTTTCTTATACTTTCAGATATTTCGTTGTTGTTAGTGTCCTGTAATAAAAGTTCTATGTAGAGTCCTGAATTCGATAGTAGATAGCTTGTGAAAGTCCTGGGGAACGTGGTATAATATTAGCAGGAAAAGTATTGACCATTTAGAGATACTCTGTTGTAACTAGAAGATGAAGAATGGGAAATTGGCTCACATACCGATTATAGGAGAGCCGTCCCGAAACGCAGAAGATAAGAGTTAGCTCCTCGTTATTTCAAAATCCTTATACTAGATTGCCTCAACCGATATCAACCTTGAAACTCTGCTACCGTTTTGCTGGTACTCTTCATATTCGTATTTCCGTGTTATTTATCGACGATTATACTAATAAGGCGACAAAATTATACAGTTAAAATTATCGAAACAAAAGAGAATTCCTCGATTCAATTTGAAAATAGATCAAAATCAGGTCTCGATAAACTTTTTGACTCGAGGATTAGATAAATAAATTTTATTGCAATGCGACCTAAGAATTCAAGTAGATCCCGAAGCCGATCGATATAAAAAATTTCCGAATTGTACATAGTCAAAATTCAATCGCCGAGCAAAGCTGGATTATGAAATTTTTCTCGGAGGAAAAACGAAACTTGAAAGAACGAGCAGACACCTCGATAGTTTCTGGCCCCGAGCAGCCAGTCGACCATTATCATCGCGCCATTACTTTTCACGACGACGTTCCGCGGAAAATACTGTACACATACTTCGAAACTGGCATTTTAAATTTCCCAAACCATCGAGCTTCCACCCGGCGTCGGAAAATTCCGTCGAACGAATGAAAACACATTTTTTCCCCTCCGTGAGAGTGAACTTTTCTCTCTCTCTCTCTCTATATGGCCGAGTCACTCATCAACCCAGAGGAATGAGCTAGGGAGCGTAGGACTTGTGTCCCTAAAAATAAAAATACCGCGAGAAGATGGAGGTAAAAAAGAGCTAACAGAAATGGATCATTATAATGTCGCGAAAATATTCGTGCGTATACACGCCCGGATGGTTTCTTTTAACGAGACACTCGTAACTCGGTGTTTTGTGCACGATTCCATGCACTGGGTACGCGTAATGTTGTCGCGAACGAAGAAGTGGAACGAGAGAAGAGAGAGAGAGAGAGTAGAGAAAGAGTTCGGCAGAGAGGAAAAGAGGGGGAGAGAGACAGAGAGAGCGACAGAATTACACGATAAAAGGTGCAGGTGTGGTGTCACGTGACGCGTACTCTCCCCAGTGACGTCATGACGTTACGTAGGTTGGAACGTAGACGCGAATCTTTAATGGCTCACCGCGAGCTCCCACGGCGTGCCTTAATGGTGTCGATATCTCAGTATCTTAATATCGTTTTGCCACCGTGTCTCCTGTCTCACCCTCTCTCTTTCTCTCCCTCTCTCTCTCTCTCCCTCTCGTTCTCCCCCTTCTCTATGTTCCGACGATCCGAGTGAGCCATTCAGCGCGATACTACTTTACATAAACGTGTTTCCCGGATACCACCGGCTGGCTCGCGCTATGGATTTCCAATATGAGCGAACGGAACCGTGCGTGAAGATGACGCGCGACGGTTTCAGGGGATTTGGTTGAACGTTAAAAAATTTCTACCCTTTTTTCCATATTTTATGTACCGAAGCAAATCACGATGTTTATTTTGTAATCTCATGAAATTTTTGAATAATTAATAATGCGAAATTTCCAATATATAGATAATTAACTACGTCTGAGAAAAATATTATTTGAATTTAGAAAAATCGGATCTTCTTGAAGATCTGAATAGTCAAAGCGTAGAATTTGATTAATGCATTATTATTGACAAAACTTTTCACGATTATTTAAATTATTCTCGCACGGAATTCAAACTCCCGGAGCTTAGCAGAGAATTTCCAGCGAGATCGCGATACATCGGTGCTGGATCGAGAAGGACAGAAGCCGTATTTACATGACGCGTGAAGCACGGCAGACGGGTAAACAGAACGACGCGCTCGCTCCCGGCATATCGTCAAACAATATCTCATTGAAGCTTTCTCTCTCTCTCTCTCTCTCTCTCTCTCTCACTATCTCGCTCTCTGTCTCATGCGTCGCGACGTACTTACCGTACCGCGACGAGAATCGCGACTTCGTGGTAATTCAATTAGCCCTTATCGAGATTTTCGAGTATACGACTGACGGCCGAGAGGGGCCAGAAAAAACCAACATTCGGCGAACTACCGTACCGAGAGGAAAAAGTTCGCTGAACCAACGGAATGTATATTTCAATACTGCCTAACCAATATTTTGGCGATTCAATGTAATTTATTGTTAACAATTTTCAACAATTGATGCTGGTTTTCATGTAATAATTATAGTTCGTTTTTGATTTTTATTTCTCTTGATTAAATTAATATTAATGTACAGCTCAAAATTATTTTGACATAATAATTAAAATAATAAAAATGCTCAAAATACTCCATGCAGAGAAATTTTTGCTTGCAATATTTTATCAAATGTAATAGTTAATTTGTTTACTACTGTAATAAATTTACCCTTCTGGAAGTATTCTATTGAGAATTTAGTTAAGCAAACCAATCATATGTTTCCTACAGCGCAAGGAAGAGTGTTTCTGTGTGTGTGTGTGTGTGTGTGTGTGTGTGGAAAGGAGCAGGGGGTGAAATTTTGTGACGGAAATGTAGAAACCAGAGGAACAATGGCAGCCGGGAGGTTTAAAAAGTGGGCGGGGAGGGTGGCCGGGATTAATACTCGTCGTCATTGTCTCTCGTTTCGCGCTGTTCTATCGACTATATCCGCGGCAATTGTCGACCGGTGCTCGGGCTCGTCGGTGCTCCCTGAAACTCGCTGGGACACCGCCGACTCTGCTCGCCCCCGGAATAATGACTTTTTGATTACAAGACTCCGTTTAAAGCGCCTCCAGACCGGAGCCATTCTCGTTTCTAAACGTCCCATTCCGGATCGTCTCTCGTCCGACTTCCGGTCTTCTTCGACGCTACTTCGATTCTCGTTATCAATCTTTTCCAGTGATTGTGTGCTTTTTTCGGACTCCGAACAGAGACCCGGTAAGAGTCATTATCACTCTTTAGAGAACGCTAAAGTTTCTTTTGGATACGTACCTGGAACAGAGAAATTCGATTAGGTTAGTCAGTGAAACAAAAACAGCTTGTTCAATTGAGTATATCTCGAAAAATTCAAACTGTAGAGAAAGACGTTCCATCGAGGTGCCTTTTTGAGTTTTTCAAACCGTATTCATAAAACCTTTTGCAGTTTACAAACGATATTGTATTGTATAATTCCATAAATCTATCAAAAAAGCAACAAATTCCCGTCCGAAACGATATTTACGAAGGCCACGTGGGCGAGGTACCTGCCCTCGACAAAGGAAACTGAAAAATCGAAACCCGACGTCAGAGTCGGTCAGCCCGAAGGAAAAAGGAAAGCGCGGGATTGGTATCGCTATTTCGCTACAATAAATAAGCGGGGACAATACGACGCACTCTGTAATATCGGTTCGGGATTCGCGGTGAACGTTGTAGGCAGTGGGTGGACCATAAACGAGACTGGACGCGAGGTCGTAGCTTCTCTCTCTCTCTCTCTCTCTCTCTCTCCCCTGCACACACATTTATATATATTTATATATATCGCATTCTCTGGCGCGAAATCGAAACCCTCAATCGATGATCGGTACCGCGATATACAGACGATGGGATATTGGATTTTCCTCCATCGCGATTGCCCTGGATTTTTTTCTTACCTGCCCTCGTCGAGGGTGAATGACACGAGAGAGAGGGAGAGAGAAAAAAAGTAGAAATTCGAAATCGACGATCTCGCGAATCGCATCGAAAAATAAAGGAGATTACTCTTAATTCGGAAGGAGTGGATAATAATAGCGGCGTAGTTGATTCTTACGGTGAAATATTAAATGGTGTCTTCGCGAACTGGAAATCGTATTATAGCTCCAGATTCTACAGACTCCGTTTGAGAGGGTAAATTGAAAATTTATCGTTCGATGAGGAACTCGACGAATCTCACTTATTTTCGGATATCCGTTATCAGTTTCCGAACAGTCGATTAATATTCTGTATTATTGATGCGATTGGGATTGCGAAACCGATATTTTCTATTTCTGATATCAGCTCTAGGTATGGTATTGTTTATCTAATTCAATTTTTATCTCTTGCTGCTGTACGTTAAAAAATCATATACATATTTATGTACTTCATTTTATGCAAGTGATTGTTTTTTTAAATATTCTATATGAAACGTATATACTTTTCGAGAAAAATGAACAGGAAATGAAATAGGTAACTTTTAAATTACTAAATTTTCACAAAAAAAGCTCGAGAGGATAAAAAATGTTAAAAACAATTATTTTTCAAACAAGCTCATTTGTATTGCCAATTTTTTGAGGCGTGTAGTTATTAAAAAAAACATTTGTTCGGTTTTTCTATTTCATTCGAAATGTCTCGTGTGAAGTGCATCGTCGTAACTGTGCATTCACAAATTTTTTCGTATTATCCCGGGGCGACAAAATGCAAACAAGACGAGAGCACGGCGGGAAGTAATCCGCGAGAGGCCACGGGGGATTTTGAAAGCGCGCTGGTATCCACCCACGAGTACTCGCGTGGATCGCATAATCGCGAAAGTTACAACACGCACGCGCGAGACAGAATGCATTTTGCACGAGTGCATCGTGCAGCGTGCAGCGTGTGTTATATCCGGTCAATCGTCGGCTATAAATATCGAGATTTATCTCGATTATCGCGCCAGAACGTTCGAGCCTCTCTCTTTTTATCACCCCAACACGTCTTATATCGTAATTACGAGCTTTTATGGAGAATTATCGATTCTCATTAACCATGCGTGCTAACAGTATAAGTTTTGTCCCCCAGAATTCGATTTATTAGAGAACTCGCTGTTGGCTTGGATCGAAACTGCGAACGGGTCAAGAATGTCTCACCTCGAGTGACGCGACCCGATAATTACCGAATTACAGTTCGACTTTTCCATTTCCGTTCCATTTTTCCGTTTTCGGATTATTTTTATAGAGAAATTATCGATTCGTAGTCCGTGCGTGCTCTGCCGTTATTACGCGAGCTGTTTCGTTTTTCTCGTAATTAGAAAATAAAAAATTGCAACCATAAATTTCGCCGGCCCGTATCGCGGCCCTTTTCTTTATCTTTCCGCCGTTACACAAATACCATGCCCGACGGGGCGTGCCTGACCCGCTCCGAGCGGAGATCGCGATCGCAGAATCGCGCAAACTTCTTTTTCTTTCACGGGAAAAAGAAAAATTCGTGAAAAATCAAACCGATTAATCGAACTCTGATTTTGGTCAATCTGGGATTCATTATCACGATTCGAACACTGAAATTTTATTGCGTTGTATCTGCTCGTTAATTTCAATAAATCCCTCGATAACTCTTTCCTTTCTCTCTCTCTCTCTCTTCCTCTCTGTCGCTGACTCCTAGCGGATGCGTGCAAATAAACGTGAATACGCGCATTCGAAATTCGTGGCGCGTATTCGATCTCGATAGATTGACCGAATTTCGCAAATTCGAGTGAGTCGTAAACGAGATTTTATCGCGCACTATTTTTCGAATTTCGAACGAAAAAATCTTACTTGAATTAGTATTACTGTTTTTTTTTTCACCCACTCAGTTCTCGCTTTACGATTCGAGCCAGAAAAAAATTGAAACAAAAAACAATAAAGTATTAATCAGGCAACGCGACGAAATTCGAAGCCCCCGAATTCGTTTCGCGAGTCCCCCTTTTCTCCGGAAAAGCGAGTTGCGTGCTTAAATACGCAGACAATGCCGTAAATCGCGAAACGTCCGCGGGATTGCACGCGCGCCGAACAATCTGTCAGGAAACTAAAGATATCGAGTTAAAACTCGGCGGGCGAGTGAATGAATAATTCAGTCCGCGCGTCCGCTAATGCGTTATGTGCGACGGAAAGCCGAAATGCGAGGCAGTCGTTCGCTGGATGAGCGGGGTGGTTGGGGTGAAGGGGGGAGAACTCGTTCGAACAGTTTCGCGGTTCGAGTTCGCGATAAAAGAGACCAGTCGCCTATCTACAGGGTGACCCGTAACTCGATCCCCGGAATTTTTCAGGAAATTTTTCTTTGGATTAAAATTTTACTCTACTCTTAAATTATGACTCATAAACGATGATTTAATTGTTACGAATTATTCATTACGAAATCAATAATTTATTCGACTTTAAATCCTTAAACATTAAACTAATGTGTACCGATTTTTTCGTGAATTTTTGTTCCTACCTCTTTAAATAATTGTATAATTACAAAAACTGTATGATTTAATATCATTGGGTGTACGAAAAAATATTTTTTCTTCACCAACTACGATTCTAATTTTATAATTTATTTGAGTTGGAAAAAAAGTTCTTCAACCCTCTTATTTTTAATTACATATGGTTACTATTTCATTCGAAGAATTGTAGGCAGAAAATTTCAATGACTCTCCGAAGAAAACAATTTTATTTCTTCGGCTACTACAATGTCGCCGAGCGCAATAACTCTCAAGTACAAAAATTCATTTAATTTCCCATTATTTCATCCGAAGAATGGTTCGTAGGTAGATACGTTCTATGAAAATAAATAGCCACGTGAATCACAGGATGGGAATAATAATAAGCGACGATATATTTTCAGACACCCCGTGTACATGCATAGGTAACGATCGTCTCTTTACTCTTCAGTACTCGACAATCGCCATTGTCCCGTCCGCGTTTCTTTACCGCGAGCGTGTGCCCGCATAAAGATTCGTTTCCTCTCTTCCGTCTTGACCAGTTCAACGTACGAGATCGTGTGTGCTAACTCGAGTGCTTAATTAGCGCCCGCGCGTGAAATTCATGGCCTCCTCTTCCTTAATTTCACGCCGAATTTTCGACGAGAGACTTCTAAATTTATTAAAGATTCATTAATTTATATTAATAAAAATAATTTATATTAATTTTATTTTTTTTTTATGTTAGAATGATAAAACAATAAAATTTAATCTTATAATTATTGTAGTGATTTTCATTCGATTTTGAGCACAATTACATTTATAATACTGTACATTATTATAATTATACAAGACAAAATCGTTTTATTCGATCGCAAGACAATGATAAAGTCAGTCTGCTACTCCGCTAGTAGATAATTTCTCCTCTCCCTGTGGAGCCCTCCCATTCGAGTTAACCGCATCGATAGGAATACGCGCACTTTATTTCACGGACGTTTCTAATTTCCTTATCGAGGGTAAACAGAAGTGGAAGGGCAAAAAATCAAGAGAGGGAGAGAGAGAGAAAGAGAAAGAAAGAAGAGAAATCGGAGGCAAAACGGGCGTTTATAAAACGAGAACGAACGCCCCGGTCTGGTTATCTCAGGCAGTTTCCACTACAGCTATATGACCGCGGAGGGTTCGCGGTTATGGAGATGAAATCGAGAGTCGGGGATAGAGGAATGCGGAATTAATGTTCAAGCGTTATACGCACAACGGGGGAGGAGAGGGAGGGAAGGGGGCGTCGCACGAACGATTCGTCGTCGACTTTATCTTTATCGCGAAACTGCCGTTTTAACGAAACGGATGTCGAGCTTTTTTTCTCGCTAATGCAAGGAAGAGAAGTTATTTCTCGAACGAGGGTTGAGTTAAAGAAAAATTAAGGGAGATAAGACAATAAAAAGAAAATAAATAAAAAATAATAATACAGAAAATAACGTATAATTAATTGCCCCTAGTTTTTTATTTATCCCCCGGTATTTCTTTCGAACTCTAAAAGGTCACAGATATATCATAAATATTTTTCGTTTCCCGAAATGACCATACTAGGAAGAGCAGTCGCGAGTTTCTTAAGCCACCGGAAAAGTATCGCGCGTGCAGGCGACGATATCTCGCTGAGTGCGCGATAATTCACGCGCGAGACCGAGCCATTATTAATCTTTCGTGACTCCGCGACTGAGAGGGGGGAGTGGGGGAGGGGGAAGTACAGCCTTGGCCGTGCAAGAATAATTAAAAAGCGCGAAGAAAACACCCCACGGCGTTCTCTTTCCCGGTTATTCCAATGGATGCCATTATTATGAATGCTGGATGAAGTCGTGTATTCTCTCTCTCTCTCTCTCTCTCTCTTTCTCTCTCTTTCTCTTTCACCTCAGACGTGGAAATTACATGTTCCCGGTACTGGGATTGACAATCCGCGAGGCAAATCGAAAATCCAAGGAGTACTTGGAACTCGATTCGCAAAACCGGATATTATAAATCCTAATATGTTACAACCTCAATTCCCCTCGAATTTTTTTCTCTTCAAGCTCTCTCTCTCTCTCTCTCTCTCTCTCTCTCTCTTTCTCTCTTTCTTCTCCTAAGGATCGATCCAGCCAGAAGCGTTTTCGAAATCCACGTGGTTTCTTTCTTCAGCGTTGGCAATCCTTTGGAATTTTCTGTATTTATGTCTACAGTGTTTGTTATCATCTACGCATTTTAGTTTTAATTTAACAGAAATTCATATTTTCAGGATTATCGTGATTATAATCATTACAAACTGTAATAAATGATTCGATAATAATAGATATCCTACACGCACAACCACATCAACATTACAGTGATAAATATTATTTATTACTAGTTTGTAAAATGGGGTTATAAAAATAATTTTTTTCGGGTACTGTTAAGTTGAATTTTTCGCGAAATCTACGGAATTTTACAGATTTTTCGACACCGATCTACAGATTTAAGAAATATTGAGTTGGCAACGTTGCTCTCTCACTCTCTCTCTCTCTCTCTCTCGCTCTCGGTAGGGGTGGGCGTAATCGTAAAATACGAAATTTCGCCGCGGGGCTCGTTCCGTATACTCTGGATGCACGCGTGTTGGTACAAACCGTGGAATATCTCTCGAAATACAGATTGCAGGTGTCGGAGCGTGAATTCCTCAAGGCTCGGGGGTTCCCGCGGATCCTCTCGGTTTTCCGCGAATATCCGGCGATATTCGCGCGAACAGGTGTCGAATTTTAAAACACCGTCATTACTCGGGGCATCGAGAGATTTCCTTGAGCCGGGACTTGATTTACGACGACAGCAACCGGGAGGGAAATAATATTTTTCTTTTAGGCTTTTCGAGAGCCACCCACCTCCTCGCCTTCTTCTCGATATATCCCTTCGTTGACCTCAAACAAAGCTTCTGTTTGCGCAAACTTCCTGACACGCCGTTACCACTCGCCGACTCTCTATCTCTCTCTCTCCCTCTCTTTGTCCTTCTCGCGCTGGTTTTGTATGTACAAACAGAACCGCCGAGAGAGAAACATCTACAGCACCGTGACTGGGATTCGCGATGACGTTCCGGCTTTATGGTGACCATTCGTCCCGATCTCGCCGCGCAAACATCCACCGGTCGACGATTTTCTTTACTGTTGATTCGCGATCTTCGACACTCAAACTCGATCGATACGATATTTTAGAATATCGCTTTTAAAATTGGGATGTTATTATCAAATCTTTTTGAATGCTCTTATTTTTAGTGTTTAATTATGATTTTTTACAATTACTGAATTGTTGTTTATTTAATTTTAAATTATCAATAACACCAAACAATATATTCAAATTGAGAATAATGCTAATGAAAATTCTACAGTTATATCAAAGTCTACAAACAATCATTAACTTCGAGATCGTTATTCATTTCAAAAGAATGAAATATTTATTAGATTCGAGAATTCTTCGTAATTAATCGGAATAATAGAAAATTCACCGATAAGGAATATCGATCCGAGTTCGACAAAAGGAAAGGTCCCGATCGAGCCACGCGACCCCGAAGAGGGAAAGTGGAGCACGGTCAAACCGTCTGACAAAGGATAACTGTGAAGAACGGGGAACGAAACGCGAACAGCTTTTTTCCCTTCCACGAGATATTAAATATTCGAACAAGAAGGAGGACTTTGTCCCGCGTCAAACTCCGTGATCCGACGTCGAGGATTGGCCAAGAAAGCGAGAGGGAGGTAGAGAGGAAGAAACGAGAGGAGAAAAAAAGGAGAGAGAGAGAGAGATCCATAGCTCGTGCCATAAATTTGCATAGGCAAACGTCACCGTCCGTTTTGCTCGGGATCTCGCTAAGTTGACGTTATTTATTCTTCCCTCTCGTCCTTAAAACTGGTTCGAGAAACTCGACTCTCCTCGCCGAGAGGGTCCAGCGTCTGCCGATTTTCCATTCTCCCACTTCTCCCAGGATAATCGAGGATTCTCGTGCTCGTTTCGTCCTTCGCGAGAGAGCCGCGATTAACTCGCTTTGCATTTTCGACCAGCCGCAAGATTATCCGGGCTAATGCGCTCTATCCGCGCCGATCCGTGACGGATAATTGTCAATTAGCCCAGCTGGAATTAATATTTCATCAGTCCTCGAGTACGATTCGCGAGTTATCGATATAAATTTTCTGAGGAGAAGGAAGGAAAACAGAGAGCGAGAAGAGACGAAGAAAGCCGAATGGAAATCTCCGAATCGACTTCGGGCTTCTTATCGCCGTAATGGAAAGAGTAACGTGAAAGCTCAATGGCGAGACTGCATCAAACGAATTTTAATCTACCGCGCTCTTTGTTTCGCGAATCAAAAGGAGAGCTCCCCTCTCTCCTCTTCTAGCCGAAAGCTGCCGTCTTCCCGTAGATAAGGACCATGAATCAATAGAAGCTTCGACGTACCTACAGAGGAAGCGGAAAAGTAAAGTGTAAAAACGAACGAAAGTTTCGGACTCTCGAAGATAGAAAGAGAGAGAGAGAGAGAGAGAGAGAGAGAGAGGGAGAAAGAAACATGCGAGGACAATGCGAGACTGTTTCGGATCGAGTAACGGTATTTTCGGTGTCTTATCCGACATTGAATTACCCAGCAGTCCTCTTGTTGTTCTCTATACCTCTCTAGCTCTTTTTAGGCTTAATTAACTTCTCGAGGATCCCGAAAAGAGATTTCTGGCCCTGGAATGGCGATCCTTGAGAATTCGCGATTTTTCCTTCTGAAAGGGCGATAAATAGAGGCGAAGAGTGCTTGGGTATAAATAATCTTACTCTAGCGGCTGTCTGTATGCGTACATACGTCTCAAAAATATTATAGAGGAAAAATATTTCTAACATGGAAATTTCAGAATTCAAAGAGAAATATTCGAAAAGCAAATAATTAAGACAACCATAATAAATAAAATTTTTTAAACCAATTTCAGTAATTAAAAGTGAATAAACTAAACTGATTTTCGACAGACGACTATGTTAAAAAGCAATTTATAAATAATTCATCGAATCTCTTGCGAATTGATTTTTCTCGCTAGAGATCGACGAACCCGAGATCGCGAAGATCGGATTAATGGCTTAATTCGCATGCACTTTGACTGCAATCGACAAACGTTGGTTACAAACACACGGGACAGGGTATATACGAGCTCCTCTCGTTGCCACAGCGAGAGGGAGCAGCGTTCACTCGTAAATCGCTTTTACCACCCTTTTCCCTCGCCTCCCCCTTACCCTCCTTGCAGTTCCGGTTTTCCGATGCATCGCGCGGTACGGCTTTAGCTCGATACCGAAGATAAATTATTTCGCACTTGGGCAAAACTCGAATGAATTAGCGATAACTATCCCCGGGCTTTCGAACTTGCCATCGGAGCGTTCGTGACTTTTTCGCGTTTCAGTCAATCCTTCAGGTTCGAAGATATATAGACTGTAAAAAGAAACTAATTCGAACTTCGGACTGAATTCCAACTTTTACCCCTAATTCTCTTCTCTGATGCGAGAATTAATTTCAGTTTGGTATCGATGCGACTAAGTAAATTCTCGAAAAAATTAGAGGAGCGTTTTTGAAATAAATTGGTACCAATTTCGTCAGATTTAATTTAATCTATACAGCTTTGGTATCAAACAGCAGAATAGAAACTAATTTTTTCCATCTCCACTTTCAACCAGAATATTTTTTCTTCAAGTAAAAACATCCGTGTAAATAGAAACATCCTTCACTTACCGCGACGTTATAGTAGTCCCGGTAAGCTTGTTTGCCTGATCTAATGTTTCGTTTTATAGCGAGTTTACTCGCTCCTCCTGCGTTGTTTTTGCGTCTAGAATCACGACGTCGTTACCAAAAACGAAAATGTATTCAGCCCCGCGTATGTTTTTCCGTCGGGATCACTCGAGCCACCTGACGGATTATCGACGGTAAAAATTCTCGAGGTTGCGCGAAATGCACTCAAACCCGGGAGTCCTCGTGGCAGACTCACTCGACGTTAGAAACAACGTTTGACATTCGCATCGAGTTTACCGTGGATATTGTCGCGTAAACAAGTGGTGCGTAAAAACCGCTTGTAGCCGGTGAACAGACTAAGACCCAGAGGCATCCAGCCCTCTCCCTCTCTCTCTCTCTCTCTCTCTCTCTCTCACCCTCTTCTCGAGCCGTTATTTCATATATTTTCGTCTTTCGCGCTCCCGCCAATACTCATAGAATCCCGGAGCGTACTTTATAGACGGCTGCACTCACCTCACCGAGCCGGAGCAGGGGTTAAGTAAACACTCTTTACAATCTCATCCTTCGTTGCTTTTCTCTCTTGCCCTTTCCAGGGCTCCACTTTCATCCCCACGAGTCTCCCGAATTCTCTATTTCGCTACTAGTCGCCCAGCTCGAGTGAAAAATCTCCATTTAGAATTTTAATATTCAGTATACGGTAGCGTTTAAATTTATTTTGATCTGTAATATATCCAACGTGCTCAAACTGCTCAAAAAGCTTCAAAAGCTCAAGAAGCTAAAATGAGTTCAATAATAAACTGATTTTTAATACAAACTTCGTATCGATTTCATATTAAAGTACCAATTAAAATAAGAGGAGATACAATAACGAGTATTATCCAACAAATAAGTCTATTCCTATTTTTTATCGTCAACTTGTAGATTTCGGGCAAACAGCATTTCTATTTCGTTTCCAAGTTCGATCCCTGACAAAAACGGTAACGACTCGAGATTACAGAGATTGCAGATAATTTGCCAACTTTATTATTAAAAGTTCGATCTCCAGCGTCGAAGGAAATTAAGGGCTCGTTACAGCCGAAGTAAAACGGGTAGATCGGTGAGAATAGATTGTCGAGAAGTTGGAATGTTTTTGCGCTAAAGACGGACTTCATCGCGACCGCTATCCACGCGCGCAAAAACTACGAATTTTCTTTTTTCTCTCGTCTTTCGTTACTCGCTCGGTCAATTTGCGATCCACTCGTCCAACTTTTCGCGTAAAAGTAGCGTGAATTCGTGGCAAATCGATTTTCATAAAATTTCTCTCTCTTCTTCTCCCTCCCTCCCTCTCTCTCTCCCTCTCTCTTAAATCTTGCTCTGTGGGTTGAGCGAATAGAGAGAGAGAGAGAGAGAGAGAGAGAGGAAGGGAGGAAGGGGAAGAGTAAGAATACACCGTTTTCAGGGCCGTCGATTTGTGAATGGAATTGGCCGAAGGAACGAGATTGAGAGATCTCGAATTTCGAAAGAGGGTACTACCGCGCTGCCTCGATCAAGAGGGAGAGAGGGAGAGGGTGAATTCTCGTAAAGTTTTAACACACCAACCTGGACCTGGACTAAGCGAAGTCGCCCAGTAAAAATAATATGACTCGTGTTTTCTCGAGAACTTTTCCTTATGCTTCATCGAGTCGTAAAAGAATCTTTTTTTCTAGAATAAAATAATTTTCAAAGAGAGAAACTTCTAAATTGTAGTAATTTTAGAGTTTCAGTATTTTTGCACTATTTTTTTATTGATTAAAAAAAATTAATTTCAAAGTTATACAAAAATTAAATAAAAATTGAATTTTTACAATTTTTGTGTTCACTGACAACATTGATGCTTCTCAGTTTATAAACATTCGTACTAATTTCCAAATAGTTAATTTTTAAATATTCTTGATAATTAATGAATGAGTAAGTAGTTGATTAATTAATTGGTACTCAAAGTATTAACATCTTACATCATCTATTCCTTATTTAAAAAATTCTTACTAATTTTCCAACCTGATAATTACGACTAGGTTTAATTTTAGGCTCGATTTCTCATAAAAAAAGCGAAATAAAATTTCGCGATAAATCGGCCCGGGAATATGCAACCGGCGGGACGAGAAAAAGATAGACAAACGATTTTGGCGCACAATGAATGTAGGAATGCAAATCGAGGGGTATACAGTAGACTGACTAAGCGACGTAATCACGATCCACAGCGGGTAATTAGTTACTAGCCGCGTGGTACGGCCTGATTGCTTCGATTTTTCTCTCGCGCGCCGCGCGTTAATTATCGTCCTCCCTCCTCCACTCCCACTAACTCTCTCTCCCTCACTCCCACTAACTCTCTCTCTCTCTCTCTCTCTCTCTCTCTCTTGCTCTCTCTCTTCGCGAAGCCACGATCGATACGAGACTTCCCTGCTCTCGACTTTCTCCTACCCCTTTCGACTAATTCGTATCGCGAGTGGCTTACTTATTTATCGCATTAATAAAAAAAACCGGTACAACCTCGATTAACCAGCCAACTCGTAATCGGAAGTTGGATATCCTCAGCCAATCACTTTTAAAGGGGTAATTTTTCTACGAATTGATAATTGATGAAATTAATTAATCTAAATGAAGAATTCCACTGAAATGAAATTGTTCTCGGAATAAACAGTCGGATTTTGTTTCATAAAAATGCTTTGTCTCGCACAAAATTTTCCAGGAAACGTAATCACATTGCGAAAGTCAATGAATTTTCACTTTAACCAAAATTACGTTGAGTGAGATACGTTTTACACACTATACACTAGAATTTCCTGTATTTCGTCTGTTTTATAGGAATATTCTACGAATTCCCTATGCAGGAAGACTCGATTAATTTCAACTCAAATTGATATCAGGAAAGGACAGTGTTACTCTTAAAATTTTCAGGTGATTTTCCGAATCATATTAGAAGCATCTAGAAAAATGCATATGAATTATATTCGAGTTTCGTGGAATATGCACACAATGAAATCGTTCGATTCGTGAGCAGGAAAAATATTTCACGACACCGTACAGGTAAAATATCAGGCACGCTTGGAACTATTTCGCGTGAGCTGGTTATTCGTATTTTTACTATTTCTCTTTCTCTCTCCCTCTCTCGTTGCCTCCAGTGAAAAGCGTTTTTGGCTCGCGAAAACGGGACGTTGACTAATTGACATTTATATGCTTTTAAGTACGGCAGTACGTTCCTGTCATTAGCTATCCATTACACGCCAGTACCGAGCCATTAAAACCGGCGCGAGCGCGCCGAATCGTTCGAAAAATCTCGCCCTCTTTTCAGGTATAGATATACATATATATACACACACCTACATATATAAATATACGCCCGTATAATTACCAACCGTACGTACTCGCGAATTGAAACGCGAAAAAAAATACCGAGAGTGGCAGGAAAAAGAAAAAACCGTGACAGAACGCGATAATCGAGAAAATCAGTTTCACGTGGTCGTATTAATTCGTTAATAAATCGGTAGCAGCCGGCCGGCGAAAAAATTGATCGATCTTTCTCGGTAGGGTGTGAGGCCCTGAAAAAAATACTCGAGAAATATCTCGTCGAGGTCCTCTTCCTGCCGAAATTTCGCTCCCATATCGACAGGCTATTATCGTTAACGTAATTCACGTGTGACGTCAGGCTGAGGGGCGAAGTTCCCCGAGAGACGATGAAGACTCGTCAAAGGTTGAAGAAGAAATACCAGTACTCTCTTATTATTTATTATTATTTAATATTAAAAAAAATTGATCAGAAAAATAAATTATGTGACAAATAATCGATAGAAATCTCGTTAGCGATTGCGAAATTCAAATTAAGTTAAATTTAGGTTCGATGTACTTATTTCGTACTGACGAAGCCAAAGTCTCATTTTTTTGCACAGCCAGCCCACGAGGAGCCAACTGGACGTCGATTGACGAAACATTTGCTCTCTGACTTTGTTTATCGCGAAAATCGAGAGGGATTCGCGAACAAACGTCATAAATCATATCGAAAACGCGAGCTCTGGCCGCATTTATTAATTTAACTGAACGTTCGTGAATCCCATTATACGAGGTTACGAGGCGGAATGCGATTAGCCGCGACGTACACCCGCACCGGTCGAACGGAATATTATTGACCGCCCCTGTCGTTCTTATATACAATAGAAATCAGACAAAATTTTCACTGCCCTTCAGGACGCATCCGAGTCACGGATCCTTGGATCCCTGATTCGCTGATTACACGTACGAGTGTCCAATAGGCGATTAATATTCGCTCGGTCTAGCAAGAGTCGTTTTTCGTAAACACGGTGAAAAAAATCGCAAAGTATCATCGGTAATCGGATTATCGTAATTTCATTGCCCTCGGAATCGCTATGGTATCGACTTTTATCGTTTTCGACGAGAGACACAGAGAAGAAAGAACGGGAGAAAGAGAGAACGAGGGAGAGAAAAACGCAAAAAGAGACACCGAACCATTCGTTCTCGTGTATTATAGAAAGATATCCGATACGTGAAACGAAAATAGCGACAAAGAAATAATGGAAAGGGAATACATTTTTATAAGTCGATCCATGAAGTGGATTAACGGCGTGAGTGGACAAACCGACATATAGAGGGAAACAGGGAAACAGCGAAATGGGGTTAAACGTTGGGATTCGTAGGAGTGGAAAGGGGGGTTCGAGTAGTCGGACTTGCCAATAAAAACGCGGGAGTCGGTTTATCATGCTGTACATGGCAATACAATCCAATATATTATACAGAGAGCCAAGTTAATTCGACTTCCTGCGTCACTTTTCGCGGACTCGAGTGGAGTGGTTCGTTAGTTTCGATATTTGGATACGAATTTGTCTGAATTATGAAAATTCTGAGTAACCCGATGATACACTCCTCGAAAAAATTGGAGGAAACTCCATACGGAATTTGCATTAAAAATTGAAGAGCTTTTTCGACCTTTCCGGATTTCTCGCGTTATTTTCGCAGAAACGTTTGAGCGCGTGTAAAACTATTCTTTTAATTTTATTATTTGCAAATCGTGTTGCGAAAATGGACAGAAAATTTTTTATATTTTTTCAAAATTTCAACAATTATTTACTCCGAAAAACGATTAATTTCAAGGCATACAAACGCGAATAATTCGATTATACGATGCGTCTACTTGTAGCCGTGCACTTTCATGTAGATTAGATTTCCATCGAAAATCGTGGCAAATATGATTCCGGCCGCTCCACATTTTCATTCCGTTCGATCGGTTCTGTTTAACGCGCAATTTTCGTCGTTAATGAACGGCGAGGGATCCAAGGCTCCTCGTGTGGCTGAACTTTCAATTTTCGAAATATCGAAAACGAATATTCCGCGGGAGATGTCGAATCGAATTTACCGAGAAGGAGGCACCCGGATATCGTTCTCGCGAATTGATAATGCGCGGATGGGAGGTGACGCGACGTTTAGTTCGCCGAGACGCAAAAGACAGAAAGAGAGGGAGAGAGAGAGAGAGAGAGAGAGAGAAAAGAAAGGAAGCGAGATGAAAATATAATTGGAGTAGTGACATCGATCTTTATCCCTGCTCCATAATTCAACGCGCCTTTTTTTCTATATTCAATCATGAATTCCGCACCCACTCGTACGGATTTGAAAGTCAAAAATTTTCCGGCGGAGATGGAAAATTGGCGGGTCGGATACAGAAGGAATCGAGAGCCGTCTCGAAATTTTTGCTTCTCTTTTCGCGGGATTTTTTCGGGAATTAGCGCTCGTGAAACGGCGAGTATTCGCGTTACACCTGTCGTCGCGTAAGCCGATTCGAGAACGTAGGAGAGAGAGAGAGAGAGAGAGAGAGAGAGAGAGAGAGAGAGAAGGAGAGTGAGAAAGCGGTCTCAATTAGCCCTGACGTTGCACACACAGTTCGTTAGACCCTTTAAAACCGGTTCGAGCGGCGCTAAATGTTTCGAGCTCGCGTTTAAACCGAAGGAGCTTCCATGTATATAATTTAACGATCAAGGTCGTTCGGCGAGATCGCTGCTGCACTTCCTCGTCGTTAATTCGCTAATCAATTAACCAGATAAATTCGAATTCGAAACTGAGTTCGACGAACTCAGTTTGAATTCGATCACCAATTCACATTTTCTTACCATGGTTTTTTAGATTCCATTTAAAAATCATTTTTAATCTGATACAATATATTTTTTTATTTATCGTCTCATATCCATTTTTATACAACGCTGAATAAAATGGAGTCATCGAGTCTAAATTAGGACTCTTCGATTTTCGATCTGCCCAAAAACAAAAATTTCCGAACCGAATTCTTCATTAAGACGGAGAAGATCGAGAGAGAGAGAGAGAGAGAGAGAAAGAGAGAGAGCGAAGGAAAGAGAGATTTTAGCGAGAATAGCGTAAAGGAGAGCGAGGGTGAGAGAACGAGAACGTTTTCGCGGAAAAGTTAAATCCCGCGGGCGCTGTGTGCTTCAAGAGCACCTCGAGCGTACATTATTTCATTAACCGTGCTTTTCCTGGCCAACCCGCACCCCCACCATCGTCCATCCCCTTGCCGACCCACCCCCTTCATCCTCGGCTAAAGAGAAGAAGAGAACGAAACGGAGGGGGTTGGAAAACCGGGGAACCGTCGAGGTTGCTCCATTCTAACCAGCTTTCATATTAATTAATTTGCTCAAGAGTTTTAACGACTTATTGCACTTCAATTAACTCATTTTAAATTGCATAATCCTCGCTGCCGGAGAGAGAAAAAAAGCGAATCCTTTTCTACTCTCGGGCGCGCGTTCGTTAAACTCGAACACCGAGGAGGAATCGTCCCTCGGATTCACTCGCAGTCGCCGTTCGGGGCGGGCCGATATCGCATGCACGCGCGTCATGAATCGATTAGCCCGTGACGAGTTTATACTCGGGCCACTTCCGACCGAAAACTTTCTCAATTTTAGGCGGGGAAATATGTTTTCGCCTAACGAAGCCCATTTTAAACTTCTGGGCTCGGTTATCGTCGATCGATGCGGCATAATGTACCCGACGTTCTGACGTAAAATCCTATTTATATGTATAAACTCGACGAATCAAAACGCCGAAGAGAGAAAGAGAGGGAGAGTGAGGAAAAATGATCGAAGTTGAGGACACGCTCACCGAGAAACATCGAACTGGGCAGAGCACATGTGCGTAAACGAGGCTGAAGAGAGTGAGAAAGAGAGACGGGAGAAAAAAAGCAGAATAGGGAGGAAGGAAGGAAAAGAAGCGTGACGAGGCTCTCCGGTATTTGCAATTCATGAGGGAGGAAGAAGTAACACATTTATTATCTTTATAGTTCCTACCCCCACCCGCCGCTGGAAACGAAAACACATTCAATTTCGACTCGCTTAATTCAAAAATTCGAGACAACGGCAGGGAAAACGGGATTAATCATCTCAACCGATCTCTACTTCTGTTTAGCTCGGGATCGAAAAACTCATCATTTTATATTTTAATGCATAGAAGTTATAAATTAGAAATTTATGAATTATAAAAATTTATAAATTTTCTTACAACTCTAAAAAACAGAAATACTCCTTCAAGAGCCAGAATTCCTCGCGAAATAAAACGGGAGGAACATACGCTCTCCGGACGCAACTTCAAGGACAAAGACGGGAAAGTTCGGGAAATTAATTCGGGCTCGCTCGAATCGAGAAAACTCGACAATAGAAATACGTCGTTTTCCTCGCGGAAAGTTGTCGAGTGATTTTTTTCTACTCCCCTCTCACTCTCCGCTGGTCCATTCGCGAGCGTACGAGCGAGTGAGAGAAGGTACAGAGGAAGAGAGGGAGGGAGAGAGAGAAGAGGAGAGAAAAAAATATCGAACCGGAGAGAATCGGCGGAGACCGATAGAAAACGAGGCCGGGAATTAGCAAAAGTTTCGCAAACGCGATGGGGTTGGCCGGGGGGAGGGGGTGGCTTCGAGTGGAATGTCAGATTCGCGACTGAAAGGCAGCGGACCGCGAGTTCTGAAAGGAGCGAGCCCGAGGAGCGGCTCGAAGTTTCTCGAGGGTTTTCGGATCGCCCGGAACTCGTTCGTGGGGTAACCAGGAGGTGCCGAGGAGGAGGGAGGGGGTGAGTCCGATCCACCGGGTTCCGTAATTACAATTCGTACAAAGTTATGCCGGCTGGAGGGGGAGGATGTGTCAAGTATTTAATCAGAGCCTGCCCCGGTCTGCGTGAGACAATAGATGGCGACCGTTCTCTCTCTCTCTCTCTCTCTCTCTCTCTCTCTCTCTCTCTCTTTCTCTCTATTTTGTCCCTGCTGGTTCCTTCTCTTCGTCGTATCCATCCTTCCCTTCCACTCCTAGACACTTGTAGGCAGAACTAGATTTGTCAACCTTCTTAATACTGTAATTCTGAGAATCGGATGTTATATTTAGGTGCTTATTCAATTTTTAATTTTTTTGTTAATTTTCATTAAATTTGAAAAAAATTAATATTCAACTCCTTGAGTAGTATCTAAATTTCTCCCTCTCGAGCTCAGCTGACTATTTTCGGGCTCCACTCGAGCTATTTCATAATTACCATTCCACCCGATCACGCGAGGTCGATTTTTATCAGAACTCTTGCTATTTTAATCCCTCCGCCCCAACGATCCGAGAATTGATAGCGAAACTTGGGGTATCCAGGAATAAGAGTATCGAGCCTCGAGAATAGCCCAATGACGTATCAACTCAAAGATTTCATACATCGAATCACGCGATTTATCGGTAACGTCAGCCTCCGCTCGAAGTTATTCGAAGATATCGATAGCATGGAATCGACATTTTTATGAGACGATTAAATCCGTTCAGGCTTGTGACGTGATCGCGACAAAATTATTTCCTATGATTTTTCCTCGAAAAATATTCATGAATCGACAGAGTAGTTCACAAGCGAGAATGTATACCTACAGGTAAAAAATAATATTATCTGAGAATGTAAAAAATATGAAGATAAAAAAATTCGGGAAATGTATGGAATTGAGAACAAAAATAGGGATGGAACAAAAGAGATAAGAATATTTAAAAAAAAAAGTAATTTTAATGATCATTTATTTTTAATTGAAATACTTTTTTGGATTTTAACAAATTATTTGATTCCTTAAACAAATTTAAACGAATTATTTTATTACATTAAGAAATTTAAACAAATGGAGGATCAACCGATTCAACGATCTCGAAATCTGAAAACGAAATTCAGAGAGAAAACGACAGATCTAGAGAGCGAGAGAGAGCTGTAAATCGGAATCCCTCGCGATTGTCTGTCAATTATTTATGATTGGCGGCAATTTGTCGAATCGCGAAGGGCGGTTAAGCCCCACCGGGACGGGGTTTACCTCGAACCTACGTCCGACTGCGTTTCGGACTGTATTATCTCCCTTTGTCCTGTTTCGACGCGCGCACCGAGCCCCGACTACTCGATACGTTAACGCGAATTGACTATTTAAAAAAAAAAATGGAAAAGAAGAAAAGAACGAACGAATAAACATATACAGGGTACGAGAGAACCGATTCGATCCAATTAAATCGCGTCTCGCGGGAAATAGCAACGTCGATTCGCGAGGAACGAGTTTTCGCGATAACGAACACACGTTAACCTGATTTTAACGGCGCTATATATAACGCGCTATATCCGTGTTAAATTCTTTCTGTGTTATTGACTCGATTCGCGAGTCGCGAATAATTAATCACGAGAGATTCTTTTTGCCCGGCTCGCGTCAAACTTTCCGCGAATTCTGACGTGTGGAGGGGGAGGAGGGGAGGTGGGTGGAAAAAGCGTCTCGCGTGACGCGAGATTAACCGGGAAACGATCGATTTTACCGGTGATGAGTTTAAGGCAGGGGTGTGTGCGCAACTTCGACTTGCCAATTTATTTTCGGACGATTAGAGTGGGTGGGAGTTGGTATGGTTGGGGGATGAGCCCGTGCGAATTTATCGTTGAGTTCGCAATTTTTGGTGACGTGTTGTTCTCTTTCTCATGCTTGGCCTCACTCTCTCTCTCTCTCTCTCCATGACACTAGCACGCAATATCCACGCCACCAGTGAAATATTCACCTACGTGCACCCAATTTTCACAGCAGTGTTTCGACTTCTTCGCACTCTAACGAGAGTTTAGTACGGCGAACTTATTTTCGACGAAGACTGGTGTGTTTTTATGTAAAAAGTTTTGATTTCTGAGGAAGGTAAAAATACATCAAATAAAAACAAAATATTGTGAGAAAATTCAAAACAACAAACAATTAGAAAAAAATTGTCACAAATCAGCCCTTTGGCTTAAACAACAGAAGGGTGAAATTTTTCGACCGATACTCACGCGCGAGCGCTTCCGAAAACAAGCATTATTAATGTTAAAACTTGCGAGAGAAGCGAAACGAATGAACGATACCATTAACCGAGTGTTCAGAACTCCTTTACTTCGGGATTCGGCAGAGGAAACTACGTCTCCCCCCCCCCCTCTCGAGGGGTGGGTTTTCTCAACTTCTGGCAAACAAGAGCTGAATATTTCGCGTAATAACTTCTGCCCGAGAAAACTCAAGAAACGCAAGGGTAATGGATATTTGAATAAGCCGCGCGTATTTTTTTCAACCCAGTACTATTCCCGATTTTCTCCCGGAAAATTGTACAAAAAAAAACATGAAATCCAACTCAAAAATCGAACCAGTCTAAAAATGGAATCGAAAATTGATTCTCACCCAGTTTGAACTAGTTTTAACCTAAATGCTAAATTTGAAGTTCTTAACGAAAGTAAAAATCAAGATTTTACCGTTAATTATATTTACTTTTTATTGGTAATAATGAATATAATTAACCGATTCCCGATTTTCATTTTTAATTAATTCTGTTTTGATCTCGTTTTCGATCGAAACAAGGAATCATTTTTCGACTTCGAAAAATTGTACCAAAAAAAAAACTTTTGAAATTCGGCTGAAACATCGAACGAACGAGGCGCGTGCCGCAATAACGCGATATCGGGCCGGGATTCAAACTGCCCGTTAGAGGATACGACGCGGGCCATATCGGAAACATCGTATGGCAGAAATTACACCGTAAAACCGGCCAATAAAGTACCCTCTACACGTGGTGGGTCTCGTACCGGCCATTCGAATAATTAATTACTCGTCCGGCTGTAATTACTACTTACACGCTCGCAATATCGCGTCTGTTCGCGAAACGAGAGTACCCGCATCGTTCGGATTATGCAACATTGCCCGCTGATTATTATTGTTAAACACGGCTGCATATCGTATTCCGTGGGCGCGCTTCGATGCTATCGGTGTATTCATTCGTTTATTCATGCGAGCTCGTTTAATGAAAAGTCGAGGGGATGGATCGAAATTTTCGTTCGACTACTCGGTGGGGTTCTATTTTCTAACGCGGGAAAATTTCATCCTACGGAGACGTTGTTCTCCAGGACATTTTCCGAGTCTCTATAAAATTAACTTAATGATAATGAAATAGTAATGAATAAATTACACGTTTAATAGTTTTTCAGCTGTCATAACTTTGAATCATTTTGCTGATACAATTCTGAAGAAACACGTTTTCCGTTTTCCAATTTGTGGTCTCGCACTTCTATCTTTCCTCAACTATAACCGATCGCTATCCGATTCACGACTATTACTCACTCTTTACCCACGTCGCATTCGTAATTTTGTACCAAGCAAGATAAGCTCCCTTGGTTCTAATTAATGACCCCGTTTACCTAGATTACGGTTATCAATCATTCGGGTAATAACGCTCCAACTTTTCAGGACGATTCAACAGGGCGACTTACCGGTAAAATTGTTCTCCAGGTTCGACCTTGAGAAATCCTCTTCAGTAGGTCCCGAGTCTATCGAATCACTGCACGTCACACAGTTATCGTTCAGCCTATCACACCTGTTATTATTCAGAACTGCAAGTACTGTTAGAACTTAAGCCTTGTCACAACACGTTTTTCAGTTTGGGTTGACGATCTCTTCGGAATGAAAATTCTTCCTGCTCGAAAATCGAATCACTTTCTGTTCGAAACAGAAACAGCTGTTCGAGAACTGGACAACGAGAAAAGGCTAGGAACGATCTTGAAGCTACAGGAAGCAAAAGGTTATCCAATTTTTTTGGTACCAACAAATCGGAAAAGAAGTTTCGGTCTCGCTTTCCGTGAGGTTCCACTCGCGTTGACCGGTCACGTGGCGCCTGGCGCCACGCTCATTGATCGTCCGACGACCTTGAAACCGTTTCTCCCAGCCAATGAATCTCGATTCTTTACTCTTAGCAAAATCTCACCAAATATCGGGGATCCTCTGAGAACCCTCTAAAAAGACTGGTTGAAAAATAGTTTCAACAGTTCCTCGAGAACTCTAAAAACGATGTTCTCCAGATGTGAGAACGCACTCTTTCGTCATTGAACGAGAATGTCATTAAATGAGTTTTCAACGAGGGTGCGAACCTGACGAGTTCATTTCGATCAGAGATTCTCGGACCTGGCCATGGAGCCGGGGATAGCCTCGGCGAACCCTGCTGTCGTTTCGGGGGTATGAACTCGTGTTGGGTAGCGGGAGAATTTTCGGTAACAATTATGGAATGTAGGAGGAGACACGTCCGTCCGCGAACTGTTCGCCAAACGCACTGAGGTGCCCAGCGGCTGGCTGGTTCGCCGGTGACGTTGACTATATGAACGCGAGAGGATTCGATTCCCGGATGGGCATGCGCCAGGTTCTGCGCTCTCTCGCGCGCGTCTCGTGACGATGGGGGTGAGTCGGTGGTGGTGGCTCGGCGAGGGTGGCGTGCCGCCGACACTGCCGTTCGCCAAAGGTGCATATCCAGCTAGGGCTAGAGGTGAACTTCGAGATGTCTTCTATTCTTGTATATTTGTTTTTTTTTTCATCTCAACAAGGATTCTTGCCTTTGGATAATTGCTTCGCTTTATTGTCTGTTCTATTCTATTTATGCTACATTTTCTATATAAAATGCTATAAAAAGTTTATAGTTTAGCGACATAATTATTCAGGATGTGATTTCTTCCATTTTTTTCTCAGCGTACAGAAAGGGCTAAAAGTGAATTTGAAGTCAAAACGTGTTCTATTGTCGTATATTCTATTTTATATATTCGACAAGATTTTTTTGCGGATAATTCTTTCAGCTTGTTACGAAATGGTTGCATTCTTTTTTCTGAGAAGATGAAAACTCATTAATAAAAAAGACTGAAAAAGGGAAAAATCTATAAAGCTTATAAATATGAACTGAATTCTTCAAAGTATGATTTCTTCAGCTTCTGATAAATAAACGAATAAGTAAATAGGCAAATCCACGAAAGTTGAAGCTGGTGAATCTTTATGAACGCAGATTCACCATAGCGTGAATCCCGAGGAAGTTACCTCGTTACCCCCCGAACGTCGGGGATCGACAACTTCGGCAAGTTGGATGCACCGCGACGAATTTTTGCAACTTTGTCAGGCTTGGGATGCGTCGGTCGAAAACATTTTTTCCCCTCGCGATAGACGAGCCCGGATGCAATTTGCGTTCGAAGCTTTTCTTCACAGGCGAGCTGATCTCGTTATAAACCTGCCATCATTTTCGTCGCTTGTACGCGATTATGGCTCGCGCGCGTTTCTCGTTCGACGCTCGTTATAGCGTAACCACGGCTTCAGAAGCGAGGTTGAGTCCAATTACACCCTTAAGCACTTGTTGCTCTTGCTGTTGTTCTCCGTGCCCTCTCGGATACTCGCGCTACCTCGCTATTGTATTTAAGTACGCAGTATCCCATTCTCTCTCTTCCTCTCTCTCTTTCAACTTCGTCTCTTTATTTTTTGATCTCGCGGACAATCGATTCGATACACGGTAATTAGACGAGACGTATACTTGGAATAACTGTCATTGCCCACTCATACGAAAATATACATCCTCGATGAATCTAGATCGGATTTACTCTTCCTCAAAAGATAAGGACTGAAATTATTTTAGGGTAAACTTTAGTATTCGTTTTGGGAATAATCATTTGAAAAAATCAAGTTTTCGACACCTGTTTCTGACCTGTTCTCAAATCGAGAGAACTTATTTTTCGATTCGAGTCTATTGTCGCAAATTCTCCACGATTTTACCCAAACGAAGGAACTCACCTAATGAAAATCAGGTTCGGGCCAAAATAGAACGGAGTCTCGGAGAGATTCTTTCCCTCCGCTCCGGAATCCAATCGGAAAGCGTATTCGACTTAAACTTCGCTCGAAAACGATCGAGTCCTATCCCAGCCTCCGAAAGTCCGAATCGAAAGCCGATTGCCGATGCTTCCTGGAGTGGGAGTTCCTTTGCACTCCCCGATAGTGTACACGACGAAAACTTTTCCTACTGCGAGTAGAGAGGGTAGGGTGATTCGTCCCGATTTTCTATTCCGATCGTATCGACATTAACGTAGGAAATGATTATTTCGAGACGTTTCGCGACTTGAGGAAAAACTGAAATAAACATTTTCAAACTGGGAAGAATCGAACAACTATTTTTGGTTGAAAAAAAAAACAGTATTTATCTTTTTTTTTGAAATTCTTAAAACTTTTTCTTTATATCATTTTGGAAATTAATACATATCCTCTAACGTATTTTCAATTATTTACGTTACTTATACCAACAGCTTTAATGTATTTCGAATCGAAAATACTGGTATTCAAAGACGTTCCTTCGGAATTCCAAAGTTGCCGGAGATCCGTGATTCGTAGTCACGAGTCGAGTGTAACGAGTGTGTAGCAGGTCGGGCTCTGGAGTTTCCGCGTCAATTAGTACGACCGGTTGCCCTCGTTCGCGATTGGCGAATCGAGCGTGAAAATTTGCCTCCTCCCCTCCGACGTTGGGAATAATCCCCGAGATCTCACCGGTCAAACGAGAGAGAGAACCAGTTAGCTCCCACTCGTGGGGCGCGCGCACCGGGTTTGATTACACGCGGCAGGTGTCACGAACCCGAAACTTGTCGAATTTCGGCTCTGCGGTGGCGGAATAACGGGGGCCGCGAAATATCTCGCGAGTTTACGCCCGCGAGTTTCGAAAAGGAGAAGAGAGGGAGGCAGTGAGGCGTTCCGCGATTCACCGGGCTCGCGGTTAATTGCAGTACGCGCGCGGAAAACTGGCCAAGTCCGACGCGCGTTTCCGGCACTTCCGATTTCGGTAAGGACCGGACCGGGAGAATGGCTCCCGATGGGTTTCGCGCTAAAACCGACCGCAGAAGCACTCTCCGTGGCCCGCAGCCGCCCGGAGAGTTTCCCCGCACCCTTTTCGAATTTTACTCCTCGTGTATACGGGGTGTCCCGAATTATCTTCGGGGATAACGATTGTGAAATTCAAAATTTCAAAATCGATGAACATTTCATTGAGCTTCTTTCAACTTTTTTTAAGAGATGCATGACACGTTGTGATGACATATATGTGTATGTAATATATTCGGTATTTCTAAATGAATTCTCGCGAGAATTTTCTGAAAAAATTTCTGCACAATGAATTCCCAATTGTGAGAAAGGAAAGAACGAATCAATCGAGGAAGAGAGAGAAAAATTTGCAATAACGGCATAGTTCGGATGAAAAATCCATTCCGGTTTACAAAGGTCTGTATGAAAATACGACGCTTGTTTGGCTATCGCTCGCACGAGGGAAGGGAAAATTGGGTTATCGAGGTTCGCGCCTCGACGAGTTTCCTCGAAGGGCAAAAAAATTGACGTAAGTTCGAGGCTGGGTTAATCCATCTAGCAGATTTTCTTATCCTTCCCTTTCAGCCAACGCGATGTTTCTCGTACCTCGTCCGTAAACTTTTTTTTTTACTCCACTCTTGCGCGATTGAAACGAATTTCGCGCATTGATTCCGTCGAATGGGCCCCTCTCTCTCTCTCTCCCTCGATGCGGGTGGTTTTTCACCGACTGTGAGGAAAAGAGAGAACGAGAACAGAGAGAGGGAGCAAGAGAGAGAGAGAGAGAGAGAGAGAGAGAGAGAAAGAGAAATTTTTGCGGAATCGGAGCAATTGATTTAAAAGTGGTATAGGTCATCGATTCGTCGCGGTTGGGAATCGAAACGGCCAGCGATTGTTACGGTCAATGAATGAAAGGAATTTCGATGGGTTCTTAAGCCGAGCTCGCGCGCAAGCCACGATCAAATGAACGCAATCCAAATCCTCCCTCTCGTCCTCTCGCTCCTCGCTTTCTATCTCCACTTCTATTTTCCAGCGCCCTTTTACGACTACCGGACGTTTACGATTTTTCCACGGAAAAATCATTTCCTGCCCGGATTTTAGCGATTCCGGTCGACGTGTTTCGATAAATCGGTTATTTTTTCTTCCACTACTCGTTTAAAACTAATTCAACTCATTTTTGAAGTCGATATTTGAATATTAATTTGTTTTCCTCAATTCATTATATTGTAATAAAATATGAAAGTATTTTCTCACTGATTCTATACATTGGTAGTCTCAAAGAAATTAAGTGACGAATTTCCGCCCATTGCTAATAAATACCATTTGTCGTCGGAACGAAGCATAATTGTAATCGCCTAACGAGCAGTGCACAGTAAGATTCCGAAAGATCGGGACTGGATGAATAAAAATGGAAGCAGCTTGGTGGGGAGAAAAAATGAAATTACAAAACGGCACGAGGAAACGTCGCGCATGGAGAAATGCATACAGCACGGGAATAAAGTCGCGCGAAAATAAAATTAAAGGCAGCCGTCTGTGAGCGAATCGCGTAATTTTATTAAAAAATTGACGCCGCTGGATTCGGCCGTCCAGAAATTTCGCTCTTCAGGGTCTCCACGGATTACAATTAGCACTTTTGGTAACAAGAATTATTATTCCGATTGCTGTTGATGAACAATACTCCTAAAGTTGAATAAAACCGTATAATTATAAGGTTTAAAATTATCGATAGGGTAAAAGCCGGATAGTTGCCCCACTTTTTAAAAAAGC
>NCVS01001742.1:0-13342 GCA_003055095.1 Goniozus legneri | reverse complement strand
ATATAACCATTTTTTGCCTAAGGTGCCCATTTTGCCCCTCCTTCCCTTATATCATGTATGATCGCGGTTAAACAGGAAAAATCTATACACGATCCAGATTGTGCCGTATTTAGCATATAAATTTCAGCAAAGGATGGTACAAGACTAGGACTTACTAAATTTTTGAATTCCAGAGAAGAATTTATACCACGGGGAGCTCTACACGGAAAGAAAAATATGCCAATATTCACCATGCAACATATTACTAAATACTAAGTTACATAGTAGCGATGATTTTTGACCGATAAAAGTCATTTCACAATGCAAATTACGCTATACCAACATAGTAATGATTACCATCTTACATTGGTAAGCTAGGTTATGAATGAATAAATGAAATATTTCATTCAAAATATTTTTGTAAAAATTGAATCAAAATAAATGAAGATCTTTACAAAAATTTGGATGAATATACTTTATTTTCTAGAAAAAGGTTGGATAGAATATTTTTCAATAAGCAATCTCGAATTCGATAATTTATTTCAATTACAACTTACAATAATATCAACACTAGATTCACGGAACCCGTCATTTTGATAAATTTCCAGTTTCATTAACAAATTTTTAATACATTTATGTATCTCTTCTTCCCATTTAAAGTTGATAGTTTAAAACTATACTGGTTTGCAATTTATTTTTTCAAAAAAAATTTATGATCTCGTTATCGCTTCAAATTGAAACTTCTTTACGAAAATAGGTATGTAAAAGTGTCCGTAAATCTAGTGTTAAATCCAACGCTTTAGTATATTTTTTTTACCATTAATAGCAATAACAAACTTGGTGATAAAACAGCTGATCTAGTTAGAACATAATGAGCAATGCCAGTTATTACTCATTTCAATAACTGCTATGCTATATGGTACCCAGTTCCATTTTTCATAGCTTTCATTCCTATGTAGCATAGCAATATTTACCACTCACTGATTACTATGTAGTATGGTAAATACTACTATATTTTTCTCTCTGTGTACATTACTGCTATTCTAGTCGAGGAGAGTTGAATTTGACAGTAGAAAATAGAGTCGAAAAGCATATCCGCACGACCATTAGCTTCATTCGCGATTGATGAACGCCTTCTGTTCGAAAATAGAGGAGTAAGGCAGCCACGAGGCTGACGACAAAATTCAAATTGCTCTTTCATTTTTCATCGGTTCCCTATCTTATTACATCAATGACGCACGAGAATTTAAGAAATTATGCGGTAAATGATTTTTTTTCTTGGATCTGACGCAAAATGAGAAAAGAAGCCGCAGAAAAAATGTACGGTATATCTGCGTTTTCGGAGATTGAAATTGGTTCCTGTTTCACTTTCCGTGAGATGATATTCCATTACACATTGATTCCTCAAAAAATTAAGCAGGCATTTATAAATTTTGAACGATCGTATCTCCGCTAAACAATTAACGGAAAAAACAATTAATCGATTCAGTTTAAATATTTTCAACTGGAACACAACCAGTTTCAAATTGTAAATGTTCCCTTGATTGTTTTGAAGAGTGTATATTATTTTCTCGTCCTTCTCTCAAATTCTCATCTACGAATCCGCATTATTACCCAATTAGTGCATTTCAGCATACATGAACTGCCCGTACATTTTTTAATAGGCCTTTCCGCAAGTCCTGACAAAATACGAATTCTCCTATATAACCTCTCTCGTGTTTCTCTATAGTATATCTCTCCGGATGGAGTACGAGAGGTCACGATGCGTAAATATTTCAGCTATTCATTTCAGAGAGTCCGGCTGCGAGCTCGTGTAATGACTTGTATTGAGCACCGGACGAGAAAAAAAAACAGAGTAATTATATATTTAAAACTCAATTTTCTTCTTTTTGATATTAAGATTCCTATGTGCAGACGCTAATTATATTATCGCTGTTCTAACCAGACCGACGAATTGATTTTTTTCTAAATTTTCGCTATCATCTTTCGAGAGGTTTACCACTGCGAACATACGTTGTTTCAGTGCTTCGCGAACTGCATAAATTTCATTTCATTTATTTTTAAATTCCCACGCACGTACCAAAGTTATTAAACTATTTGCATTGGAGTTCGAAAATCGTCCAAATAAATTGTACACCAAGAAGAGCTTTGATATAATAATGAAGAGGAAACAAAAAATGAATAAAAAGAGAAAAAAGTTGAAATGTCGAGATACTGAAAACATATTGACTATCAATCGCAATGTTTAAAGGCGGCAGCTGGAACTTTCAATGAGAATTTTTAACGCATTTGTGCAAAAAATCGATAGACGCGGGGAAATATAGATCATGATTGTAAACAATAGTGGAGGGTATTTTAGAGAAATTCTCGTGCCCGTGTTCGCTTGCAGTTTCTCATCCAAAATATAAATGCATTGCGTATTTTTACACGCAACTAAATTGAAAAGGGACCACGGCAACAAGATGCGCTGCAAAATTACAATATATGTATATACACCTCGTTGTAAAACATGAGAGTGAAATAAAAAATCGCAATAAGAAATACAATTCGACTTGACTGTCAAATGTATAAATCTTCTTTTTTGCCTTTCGCCGAAAAAATTTGTGAAATTTTAAAATGAAATTTTGTTATACTCTTCTGTGTTTGGCCACATTTCTATACTACATATATTCAGTTTTTTCGTATGCGAAGTTGTTATTTCATTTCTTACAATAGAATCACGATATTTTATATTATTATGGGCGTATAGCTTTACTCAAGATAAAATTCTGTCACTTTTTATGTTACATTGACCAAATTCACATTATATAAAGTTCACTTAGTAGCAGAATAATCGAGAAAGTTTTGTAACGGATAAAATCTACACGAGAACGCGCGGATGGTGAGAAAAACAGTATAACCAAATTGGTGGGTGAACATCAGTAAAATGAATAAACGAATTTTCCTCGAGTGTGCAATTGAAGAACTTGATTTTGCGAGTACGAAAAGAGTTAGGAAATTTTTGATAGATAATAGAAAAATATTCAAAAGCGAGAGAAGGCTAGAGGATAAAAGAGCTTGAATGTTGATTTGCCGAAAGCGGGCGTTTGCGTTCATCGCAGACTTAACTTTTTATCAAAGGACAATTTTTCTCGTTTCAAACTTTTCTCACCGCACGTTTGCGCCAGTTGAAAATGCAAAACTTGAAGCCGTCACATGGGCCGTAATAGGTTCCGGATGTCTGAGTTTGCAGGCACTAGATTTCTCGTGCCATCTAGATTGACTCATCGACATTACGCAAACTATTAAATCGTTATTTTTTCATTATTAATCGCTATTTCGTATCAACTTAATATCAAATGATTAACATTCTATATAAAATTTTTTGATAACTCCCGGTTATGCGGTTGAAAATATATGAATGGAGTTGGTTGTCAAAGATGAGCGCAGAATAATCACTGGTCTGGAAACTACCTTTCCCCCTTCCTTCTTCATTCTCTCTCTCTCTCTCTCTCTCTCTCTCTCTCTCTCTCTCTCTGCCTTTCTCGCACGAAATCAATACCCGAGTTATAATTAGCGATAATCGATAGCTTTGACCCTGTCCTCTAAAGTGGAGTTTTCTAACAAGTCCCTTGAATTATCCTTCATTTTTATTCCATTGACGAAACATTTATATTTGTTATATAAACACACTCGTACTTTTATGTTCGCAAATAAAGGTGCGACAACCAGGTCTGACGTTAACAACATGTTCTCTTTATATTTTATCATCTAGACGACCTCGCCCAAAGCTAAAGCTGCATACATTAGTCGAACAAAAACTAGTGATATTATTTGCTCTTCGTCCCCCCCCCCCTCTCTCTCTCTCTCTCTTTCTCTTTCTCTTTTTCTGTTTCATGCAAAAGAAATATTCCATTGTATCATATTTGTCTGGTGCAAAAAGAAACTGCATAATTTTATCACTTCACTTTTCTCTTTTCAAGTCACTTCATCCAAGATGTGGTTTCGATGTGGTTCAACAAGAGAACCAAATTCAATCTCGGCGATATTCGAAACGAACAGTATTAGTCGGATCGCGCGACAAATACGAGGTGAACTGTCGTGCATTGTACTTCAAACACTAGATTGCACTCTTGTGACGAAAATGTCGACGGTTCGTTAACGTCAAGGTAGAGATAACAAGTGAACCGGCTAGAACGGTCATTGTTTATGAAAGGTATACCGCAAATTAATAAGCAAAAATACTTTTCGCGGTAAATTTCTTACACAAAAAAAATTACTGTATAGTTAGGCTATTACTTTTTTTTGTGAAACTGTTATTTTAACTACAATTGGCAATACTTTGAGATAACGTGACGGATCATAACCCGATCGTGACTGTAATTTATTGTCAGAAATCGGCAAATTAGCGCAAATCGGTAGTTGGATATCTGCGAGATCATGCGATTACATCGTCGTTGTCGTCTTCGTCAAATTGTACAGCCAAACAGACCAATCACGAGTTATGGGGTTACTGAAACTACAGCCAGAGACATATAGGGGACCTATTACTGCAGTATATAACACCAATAACCGACTTGGACAATAGTCTCATAGATGGATAACATCACTAGGTCTCAACACGAGATCTCCGGCGTCGGATTGCAAAATCAACAAATCTTGGCAATTTCGACTATAACCCCTCGAAACTACCTAGAGTTGATGATAATTATGCAGCTCTTTCATATCCATACGCCATTTAATATGCTTGCAAATAGAGAAATATTTTCGCAATATATGTCATTTTGATATTTTCAAGCCACGATAAATTTAAAAATCGTAATAACGAAGATACTCGTTAATAGTGTAACGAGGTATGTCAGCTCGAATGCAAAAGTGCAATCTCACATGACACGATGGAAAATCAATCCTGACTGTTTCGAGAGAGACCCGTATAAAACGTTGCAACAAATCAGTCTCAATGTCGAATATGCGTTTCTCCATGAAATTGAAATCGAACAATGATTTCGTACCATTTTGTTTTTGACGAACGAAAGAATGTATTCGACGGAACTCATTTCATTTGAAATCGAATCCGCTGTAATTTGAACACAATTTCGAATGTTACACTAACTATTTTGTAAAAAAATACACAAAATGCAAAGAAGAGAACGCACAAGTTCGGGCGACTCGTGACGCGGCGAGTGCACGACTGCCTCACGCCTCTCTTTCCGCCCACCATTCACCCCTACGCGCGAGCGACTACCACGCCACCCTTCCTTCTCTCCGTCTTCACCCTCTATCGCCTACCCGCTCGTCTATATATTTTCTCTCGAATCGCATTTTTTTCTCCTACGGAATATTTTCCGTACTTTTGCTTTTCAAATATCTATAAAATGTACATTTTCTTTTTGCCTCTTAAACGTCTCTGTATTTCCTTTCATTCCGTTCTTAAGCCTCTCTTTTGTCTTGTTTGTCTTTCTTGTAGATCCCTCGATACTTTCTGGTATTTACGATTTCTCTGCTGCTTCTCTCATTTTCCACATTTTATACGCGACGTAGCTATTACTTTCCTCTTTCTCTTTCACTTCCTCATTCCCTTCATCCATCTATATTGAGTTTTCTGACTTTGATATTTATTCACGAAAAATTTAAATGATAAGGAAATTCTCGTTTTACAGTAATTCGAATTGCGAAAAGGACAATACTGATAAATTGCGAGGGGATATATGGTAGAACGAAGAACCGACCACTCGCAAAATCTTTACGAGGTTTTCACCCCAGAGGAACGTGGTGAGAAGCCCCGCGCACTTCTTCTGAAATACGGGACGTGAAGAGAATTTTTTGTGTTCCTGACCGACCTCAATTACCTTCTCTCAGTTCTGAATACAGGCTGATCCCTTTCAATCGATTTTCATGAGCTTTCAAATCGTAAATTAAAATTGCACAAACTGTAAATAGTTCCTCAATTTCTTAAAAAAAGGACGATCAGTACTGATTTTTATGTAATAATGCCTACTTATCCTTCAAATTTTAGATGTTGATAATATCGTTTTAGTAACACAAAATGGAATAGCTACTCTTTTAGTTTGGTCGAAGAAAACACGCTCAACATAAAGCAAATGTTTCCTTGAATGGTTATATTTCAGTTACCGAGTGCTACGCTGTTTCGCCGTGTGCCGGGACGACGTGCGACTCGTTTTTCACTAAACTCAACGTTACGTTTCACTAAATGATTTACGAAGCGCGTGATGACAAAAATGGAAATACAATTACCAGAATTTTTTGATCTCCTAGAAATAAATTTAACAACTTTTAAATCACGAGCTATGAACGAACTATAAAATTCATAGAACGTAGGGGAATGCATCTATTTAATACATGCATAAATAGATATGATAATAATAGATAATTAAATAATATCTATATATATATCTATTATTATAGTAATGATAATAGATGATTTTTTACAATAAATATTTGGAAAGACAACAATTTTTTGTGATGCAATTATCTATTTTCTTGGTCTTATAAAAACTCTTTGTCTCTTACTGAAGAGCTTGCATCATCTCGCAATGTTGAATTTTCAATGTAATCTAATTTCGATCCAGAGTTAGATCCGATGAAAGAGTAGACCATGCAACCACACAACTTGTCTGATTTACAGGTTTGGCACAAATTTAAGTAATTTTAGTACTAGTCGAACCTTTCGAATCCTTTATAGATTCAAATATAGCGTATCTTTTAAACGATTAGAAATAAATGATTAGCAATTCAATCAACGAAGTGATGAAATGGTTCAAGATACGCCAACGTAGGTATTCGTAAAATTATAAATGAAATCTGAACCATATGTTCAATCGTCCCCAATTTTTTTTTAAATGATATTATATGGTATTTTGTGGATATGCCACTTCGAAGGCTCACTGACCCTCGAGGAAGCTGCAGAAGTTTTGAAAAGTCATCAGACCCGCCATCACCAAAAAATCACGATCAAAGCCTCCTTCGCGTTCTCGCTCGAGATCTCAGGAACGTTCTCGCTCCTAGTCTCGATCAGAAAGTTGTGCCAACTTAAAGTAGCTGTCATTGCACTGATATTCGCTAATAATGAATTGCGAAAAAATCGTTAAATACTCTATCGTAGGTACTCGTGGTCTATTTTCTAATAAGACCCGCACATTTTCCTCAATATCTTTCGAACTGTATTATCGATTTTAATTTTCTTTTCGACGTTCAATTCAAAATGGCTCCAGCTACCTACCAGAGAAAATTCCACATGCAATTTTCGATAACTATCTATGTTAGTTACATATATTTGATATTTCATCGGAATGTCAAGGTATTTTTCGATATTGCACTGCATTGCATTGCATTGCGCGAAACACACATCGGAATTACTTTTAGATAAGAGCCAAGTTGTATTTAAGACTTGAGGTTAATGAGGATATGCAGCGAGAGCACGAGCAGAATTTTTGTTTTGCACAAACCTGCGATGTTCGTTGGATTTCATCGTGAATGATCGATTAAATTTGCTTGTCATGGTTCAGAAATCATTTTGGATAGGGTAAAAGCCGGATAGTTGCCCCACTTTTTAAAAAAGCTCTTTTTTGTAAAATGTGTACATATTAATCTTTTATCTAAAGTGTATTTTCAAACATAGGTTATCTTTCTCATAGCTAATCTTTCATAGTAGCCTATTTATTAAATTAAAAATAATATTAGTTTTGAGTAATTCCAGTTTTATTTGACCTCTTTGAAAGGGGATAGTTGCCTACTGTGGCGGATAGTTGCCTAACGTTAAAAAATCTTCGGGGGATACTTAAAAATAAAAAAGATACGCTAATCAACTTTGGTAATAGCGTTAATTATCACCAGAAGCCAGGGCTTTCAATTTGCCGCATCTCTTGCAATGGTTTTTGAATGTTGTGCAACTTTCATGCAACCACGTTCGATACATCTCACATAGAACCCAATCTGATTCTGATAGAGTTAAATTGTATTTTTCAAAACATTCTACACAATAATTACTAACTGAAACTGCTTCATTTGCATTTTTTATCTCAGAATTAGTAGTTTGCCCCAGGGCAACTATCCGCAAAAGTCAATAGGGCAACTATCCTTTTTGGTACGGATACTTGCCCTTTTTATTTACAAAATAAATAAAAACTATTTCACAAAAACCTCGATTATTTAATGCAATTTAGGCCCTAATGTATGCACAAAAACAAAATTGTTATTGAAATATCAATCAGTAATAAAAATATTTGACAGAGATTACTGACCAATATAATTTTGACGCTCGTCAACGTGTCGTCGCGGAAGACTTTTGTTCACACAAACAAAACATAAGCGCCTGCATCAACGACTTATGCGCCACTAAGACCTATGCGAGGGTCAGTTCCGAGTATCAACAGAAACTAACACTGCCAACAAACCTAATATAGTGTATTCAAAACTGAGGCAACTATCCGGCTTTTACCCTATACGCGAGACTAATTTTCTATTTGTAAAATCAGTTTTCACGTACATGAATATGATTGAAATTCCGAGAGTAATTAACGATTAGTTAACTTAAGAATTTTAAGCCGAGCCCGACTTATGGCAGCCTTTTGCTTTTTCATAACAGTACGTCATTTTTTAAAAGAAAGCTGTACACTATAGCTGTATCTATTATCATAGTTATAAATTCTGTACAACAGAATCACAAAATTTTCAATTTCTGGGATAATAGCACGAATTTCGGCTTCTCGATGGGCAATATTTGCCGAGAAATTCATTGCCTTCACCGAATGTAATAATAAAACGAATTGATCCTCTTGATGGTAATTCGAGCTCATCAGAACTCTTTCATGCGTTCAATATAGAGCTATTTTCTTCTTCGACGATATTCCAATAATATCGATCCCGTCGCATACGCTTTGTACCCGCGTCTCCATTGTAAATTCAGTTACATTTACAAAGGAACGCAATTCGTATCTTACTTACAAGATAGCGTATGAGAGGGAGAGGGCGAGAGAGAGATAGAGAAACGAAGAAAAGCAAATAAAAAAACTTCATATGAAATTTTACATTTTTATTTTACATTGTATGTATAAAAACACTCGAGATATAGACTCGCGAGAGTGCATAAGAATCGGATTCGATTCTGAGTGGCTACAAAATATTTTTTACATGTATGTTTTAAATTGACTTTTTTCAATTTTTAATTTTCGAATATCGTTTTAATTTTTTAATTATTGAATTTGAATGATTTTCAAGTTATTATTTGTCCCACATTCCCACACTCTCATACACACTCTCATAAACTCTCTCTAACCCCCGTTACTGATGTCACCAAAAATAGCGAAGTGCAGTCCTTTTTTTGAACGGTCGTAACTCCATTGTGTATGTAAGTAACGAAAGTTTTAGGATGAATTGTCGAAACGTATCCCAGAGAGGATGCCATTAACATGAGTAGTTACAGTTCATACCGAAACATACATATACACGAGGAGTATTCAACCGTTATACACGATACTAAATAATTTAAATTAATCATACGACAAATATATGTATGTATAATTGTATACATATATTTTCTGTTATATCGAATTATTGTCAACAGATGTAATTCAACGAATTCATAACAAGAGGTAGAAGACAAAGACAGCTTCCTTCGTCCTGATCTCACGTAACTAAGTATATAGTTATCAGTTATATCGGTAGAAGATGGATGCGCAGCGGACCGAGATTTCGTAACTCTCGGTGGATATCGATAACGGTTTAATTAAAGCAAGAACGATCCTCTCAATCACGAGAAATATTCGATAGGACGTTGCGGTTCACAAGAAGGTAGGTAAGAGACTAGGACCAAGAGAAATATTTGACAAGCCGGCGGAAACCAAGCTAAAATAACACGCCTGACCGAAGAATACCAAAATCAAAATTCTCGCCGTCATCTTCCTCTCTCACATTCTCAAGTATAAAATTATTAGATAGTCGTTTCTCTTTTATTTTCTTTCATCAACATAACATGTATCTGAAGTTTGCATCATTGGAGTCCAACGAAATTTCGAAAAAAATTTTTTTTGCAAAACAAGTCCACATATCTTTTTAAAATACTCTTAAATAACAGAAAAACACATTTATACAATAATTAACGACGTAAACAATGTTTACAACTAAGAAAATCGGTCGAAAGTCATAAAAAATCACATTTTCCGGCCGCCATTTTTTGTGTTAGGATTCCACACTTTTTTATTGCAGATTCTGATGAAGCGCATTAAAACATACAAGAATACGATTTCTCGTTAAATTTCGTTAATAGGAACACCTTCACATGATGACCTGGACTTGAGTTATTTATAGTCTCGAGACAACCACCTCTTATCATCCCAATGCCGGCAAGTCTACGTATTTACGAGTCTATATAGGGCTACACAAATCCAGTGGAAACGTCACGCTTCGCCAAATTTCAGAGAACCCACTTATACGCTTACTTTTCTTACTCCGAACTTAAGTAAGTTACGAACCGCTGAACTTTACTTCACTTCACGAACGTCGTTAACAAAAATTTACGAATTTTATCAATGGCGTAACTTTTATCGTTATATTTACGTTACAGAGCGAAACTCGATCAAATGTTAGTATTTCACTCGACACGCGACATAGAGATCAAAACTTCACAAGAAAACGACCAATCGCTCTGCACAAGGAGAGAAAAAAATTGTAATATTCACCATGTGACATTATAATCATTACTACGTTACATAGTAATAATGATTTTTAACCGACTGGAGTTGGTTTTATAGCCGATTTTACCACTCACCTAGTGGAATTTACTATGTCAAATGATTCCCGTCGCTTAAAAATCGTCGTTACCATAGTAATGATTACTATGTTGCATGGCAAATATTAGTGTATTTTCTCTCTGAGTATTTTCTGAAAATTATCAAATAATTTAACAAGTAAATCGAGAAGTTGAGAACTTATTTACGCAATTACAGCATGGAGCACAACTATTCAACTCATAAAATCCACCTTATGGCTCATGCGCCATGCTCTCGTATCTATAAGGACGCACAAGTCATAGTGTTCATTCCCAAGCTGCAAGATAAGCTTTTGCCCTTTTCTTTTAAAGTTATACTCCAGTTTTAAGATGAGGAAGAAGAAAAATTTACATACGTCCGAGTAAATCTTGCTAAATTACAAACTAGCGGATGCTACGAAAAGCCCTGTGACTATAGTTATCATTGCATGATATACAAACTAAATTATAAGACTTATTTTCATGTGATAAAAGATGACGGTAATGTTAGACAACCATCGTTTCGCTCATTCCATGAATAGTTATAGCACATCCCACAATCGGCACTTTTGCAAAGTTCCTTATTATTACTAGAATTATAACTAATGAAATACTGAGTTATTTTTGTCGTTACATTTCAAGGTTTCAATCAACGTCTTTGAGAGTACGAAAGAGGGAAAGAACGATAAGAAAATAAATCAGGCAATCTACGTCGCGATATTCATTTTCGTGGCGTTGAAGTTGGTCGTTGCATTAGAGCCGAACGGCTGGAGGGAAAAAAATGAAGGAGGTAGAGGCTCGCAAGGAATCTATGTATAGTCGGGGCCATGACGTATAACGAGAACATTAATTACACATTATCACTCATCCGCGGGAGGGGAGCGAGAGATCGGGTTATGTATACCGATAGAGTCACGAAAGTAATAAAGGACACGTTGAATGAAGAATACGGAAAAGGAAAAGACGAGGAAACATGGACTACTTCTAATCTCATTAGAATAGCGGATTACATAAAATGTAGTTGCAGAATAAAAATCGTTTCAATCAAGTAAATTATTCCGGAGGAGGAAATTATTGAGCGAAGTAGATAAACATATTAACGCGATTTCTGTCGACAAGGCTGTTAGTGTAGGTTAATTTGAAGTCATGGGTATTAATGGTTCACCCCCTACAACCCTTCAAAGTTTACCCCCAAAACGTGGTTTCTTGTGATCAACTCGAGAACTATTGGAATAAAGATTCGGGATTGACGAAAAAAATTCTTATTTTCGTAAGCTCTAAAAAAATAAAAATGTCACGAGTTATTTAATAAAATTAATAGCTTTCAAGTAAGCTTCAAGTAGCCTCTGGATTTTTGCCTACACCACACGACACGGGCAAAATATAGTTGAAAAATTTCCGTTAAAATGAGCAAAAACGTTATATCTTACAAACTATTGTTCAAATCGAGAAAAAGTCGATATGATTTTCTGTAGTACTCATTGAAACAAACATTTCCATTAATTTGAAAGATATAGCAAAATGAAGATAGAAAAATTAAAAAACCAAATTACTCAGAAATTACCGATTTTATAATTAAATGATAAACATTTCTATTCGAGCTTACAAAAATAAAGATTATGGCGCTAATTTCGACTTTCTATCTTGAACGATTCTCGAAATAGTCACAAAAAACACTTTCAAGCGGTGAACTCTTGAAACAAGCAATTCAGAATAGTACAAGGAGAAGAAATACAAATATATGTCAGTGTTCTTATCATTACGATCAGTTCCTGTTTTTGTTTTTTCTCTTAAACTACTTCTGAATAATTATTATAAGTAATACAACGTCTGAATTATGAGATCTTATGAAAGAAGTTGAAAAATTATACATTTTCTTCGATGAATGTTTCTACTTTGAAATATTTTTGTAATGAAATACCTATGCATGTGAGAATGCATTTCGAGTAGGTGCTTAATATAGTGTAAATATCTGGCTCTCTATACAATAATACTTTCCCGACTCTAAACAACCTCAATATAATGTATATACCTACTATGTGTGTATGTAAGTGCAGATTTTGCAGCAATGCACTCTCGAAGATTGAAATTCAAAATTTTGCTTACCACGCACGCACATTGGTATTCTTTTCTTTCGAAAAAACGCGTTATGAGTTTTCGAAACGCAACGACAGACTAACGCCATCAGGTATTTCTTCCATACCTAATTTGATCATTAAATAAAGCAAAAATAGGCGAAAAAATATTCGAATAACGATTATTTGATTACTTTTGAAATCAGTAATCGGGAACAAGATATTAATAATTACTTTTGTAATCAGTAATCGGGACTAGAAAATTGATGATTACTGTTGATTAATGTTGTATTTTTTACAGGATACTGTTAAAATCATTTAATCAAAAGATCAAAATACATTTTTTATGCAGTCAAAAACAATTATTCCTCTGTTCAATAGCTGTAGACCGTCATTATCTCTAGTTCAAATGTAAGTTTTTGAAACATAAACATTAATATTTTGTTCTCGATTACTGATTCCAAAGTAATCATTAATCAAAGTCGAAAATATTGATGAGATTCCCAGGTAGAAAATAATCGGGGCAAATCTAGACTAGCTAAAA
>NCVS01001740.1:18471-31750 GCA_003055095.1 Goniozus legneri | reverse complement strand
TTCTTGCATTTTACCTTTTCCGTGGGGAACAAAATCCCTACAACTTATTATCATTTCATTCATCTATGTTTCAGCTTTCATAACATGTAAGTGGCCATACATATAAATCATATTTTTCCAATTAAGAGAAGGAAATTTCATAATTTATAAAAGAAACGTTTTTCCGGCTACGATCAATCGATATCAGGGGTTGAGGTTATTTTCTGTAGATGCATAATATATATCATAACTTTTATGACCATGTAAAAGGTTTAAGTAAATTTTTTATCAAGTTGAATTTGCAAAAGAAAAGCAAACCAATGATTTTCTAATTAAATATATAAAATTTGTATATATTTTCCACTGAACAACAAAGTAAATTGATAACGTTTCGAATATCCGTTAAATAAAGACGTGAGAATATCTCTACGTACGTTGATATTAATGTGAGTGATCTTCGCATGGATTTACGGGCCATAAAATTTCACAGCAGCTGGGATGCACAGGCGAGTGTAAATCGCCCGAGATTGAAATCTCGTACAGAAGTGCAGTCTCCGGTTTAGTCGTGTGCAATTTCGTATATTGCGAATTGGTATAGACTGCAGACGTTGTAATTTAGAATTTATAGAGATGGACTCGCGAATTTGGGTGTTTTTGGTTTTATATCCAAAAACTATTACAATACGTACATCATAATAAAGAACAAAAGAAAATTAGATGATATATTTATCAAGTTCTGGGATGAGCTTTTTATAAAGACACAATTGTAGTATCTACCGCGAATCGACTTATGCCGTGCGCGCGCGCGCGCGAGCATACAAGAGAACGAGACGGTCTTTAATGAAGATTCCTGAGCAATGTCCCAATGAGTTTAGGGCAAAAACGTTGCTTGATAAGGGTCAAGTGGTACGGGGATAATACGATTAGTAGAAGGGGTTGGTACTTTAACTTGATAATATATAGCCGATTGTTTGTGTCTTCTAAACAGATATGTTACCGAGTTGTAATCTATTTAAAAATGAAAATAATACACAGCCAAAATATTTCAGAAATAATACAATATTCAATTATTTGAATCAAATCCGATAAGAACGTTTTTTTTTAATATTTCTGAAATCTGTTTTCAGCGTTGTATGGTACAGTATGTTCATTATAATTTCGAAAATTTTGTTTAAGAATTTTTTTAACGAGCGTCGGTAATAAAGCAATCTACACTTCTCAAAAAATTAAAGGGGATAGTTATTCAGCTGTTCAATAATTTTTAGCCAAAATACAGCCATTTGAATCAGTGTCCCATTAATTATTTTGTATAGTATAATGTGCGTATGTGTGACTCTGTTATATAATAGATAGGCATTCATCGCGTACACACGCGTATGTTCCAATTAATTGTCCCGACGAGGATCTCAACCTATCCTTTATTAAGGATGAACCACGTACGGCCACGCACTTACGCATTCGCCCACAGAATCCCTTATATAAATTGCCGAAATATCCGCACGAAACGCCGAACGTGAGACACGCGGTCATTTTGCGATAGGTCCACGAGAATTGAGTAATAAATATGTGAGATGATATTTTATTGACCATTATCGTAGCAAAGTCGAAAAGTATAGATTATGAATATTATTAGCAGTCTGTTAAAATCAGAAACAGAAGAAATGTCTATCACTTTCGTAAACCAATGAAAATTATACGCGGGATATCAATATAACCATTGTATAAGCTATACCGAAACTTCAAAAGAAAGCTCAGCTTTGAAGTCCGGAAGGGGCGATCAAACCGTTTACAGTTCCTCAGCTTTCTTCCGGAATAATTTGGTATTTTATGTTTACGAAATTTAAGAAAACGCAGCGAGGACGCGGAGAGCGATGTACCGATACTCTCGTCGAAGATCGGCACGGAAATTCCTGCTCGCTTAAGCTCTATAAAAGGAGCAAAAAAAAGCGAGCGTCGCCCGGAATAATAAAGACGCATAGCACCTGGGCGCGCTATTTTATATGTAACGCTATTTTAAAGTCATACACCCTCTCCCCTATACACGCTACGAAAGAAGTAAGTTCGAGCGCGAAACTTCATTTTACCAGGCCCTGCTATCATTTTCTCTCTCTCTCTCTCTCTCTCTCTCTTTCCCACTTCCACACACATTCTCTTCTCGTCCTGGCGCGCGTATTAACCTTCGTGCTATATTCCCATCTGGTATTAACCTCGAATATTCCTCATTTTAACGCAAGATGTTCCGAGACGTTGGCTCCACGGAAAGTCGATGTCAGTGTGATATTGAGTCGGTCGTTGTATAGCGCGAATTTAATTAATCGCCACATTTTCCTCCCTTCTTTGATATCCGCTGCGGACGAAATACGAAATTTTATACGGATGTTAATAGTCGGTTAACAAAGGGAAATTTACATTGAAAATATTGTCAAATCCCGTATTCGATTGGCGAGTAAAATATAACGGTCGTTTATCAATTCGGTGTTGCGTCAGCTTTCGAAAATACCCAGGGTACGGATCGCGTTTTGCATACGGAATATGCGAGCGTTAAACAATAACACCACTTTCGTTTCTATGCCGCTTTGACTGAGCCTCTTCTCTATGCGCTTTGTATTTTTTTCTCTCTATCAACCTATACGTTCTCCATCTTTCTCTCTCTCTCTCTCTCTCTCTCTCTCTCTCTCTCTCTCTTTCCTATCGGTCTTTCTGTTTTAATAAACGCCATTCGAGAAATCATCGTTACATGAAACGAGGAAACATAAATAACGGTTTTGGCGCCCGGTGGTTTTTAAAATCGAGACTCGGTTTCGACGTGGGTTGCACCTCGTAAATTAACAGCGGGAAACCCGAGAATGGCGGAGTCGAAGGAGTAGAGGGGAGTAGCAGGGGGGTCTTATAGTTCTCGGTTCGGCACATGTCGACTAGCTATAAGTCTGGGATCTTTGAGTTATAGCCGTATTGTGACTGCGCAACATTTTTCTCCCGACTATGAGTTGTTTCTTATTTATCTTTTATTAAAGAGGCGAGGGTGTTGGTTTCTCTCTCGACGTTTCGATTGAATGAGCCATTAAACCCAACATGCTCATCCTCCGGATGAAAATGTAGAAAGACCGATCGGGGTAGCGATAAGAATTTATTAGTGGTACATTTTAATGAATATCGTAAAAAGGTACACACGTAACAAGGCAATGTCGAATTAAAAATTCGTCTTGTAAAATTAATTTCGTTCCGCACACGAATTCTTCATTCTAGAAAGCTACGTGATTGATTGGGGCTGTATTAAAAGCGAACAATAGTATCTATAAGCATCGTATTTCGTAATGTCCTTATGTATTGTTTTTAACTTTCTCGAACCATTCGATCAATACTGGAGCAAAGCCAATCGATCTATTAGATCAACTTTTTACTCTTCTGGGAGTTACCGATGAGCCCTACTCGAAGATTGATGCGTATAATTTAGCCGTCCGGTTAGATCCACGATGTACCCTTCTCTTTCTCTTGCGTGCGTAAAGTTTTTTTTTCGTGTGATTTATTTTATTCGCCTTTCCAGTTGGCCGGATTCGCGGTCAGGGCAGAGTATCGCGTGCGTACGAGATACAAAAGTTTCCGTAAACAGAGAAAGAGAGAGAGAGAGAGAGGGAGAGAGAGCCAGTTGTAATACTCGGGAAAGGAGTTGGAAAAATTCGCGAGGGCGATTGTACTGCGAAAACTTTTTCCCGCACAAAAGACCTACCTTCATAAATATCAATTTGTTTCCTCTTTCTTTTTTCCTCGCAGAGAAGAATTCTCTCGAAAAACGATCTACGAAATGTTGCAGCCCGTTCGTGGGCGAAAACGCGAATTCGATGAGATCCTCGGATGGACGGCTAATTGTTTCTTCTCGTCGCGAATCCGCAACGTTCGATCATCGAGGGAAAGATCTATTAGCGGAGGAGCCAGTGTGAAGGATGTCGAATGGCGCGGGGAGGGAAGGTGGGGGGAGGTAAATCTTGTTTAGCGAGATACAGGTGGTCATCCTGTACGAGCGGGTTACAGAGCTTGATGGATGGTCGCTACGATCTTGCGGTACACCGTGGTTCAGATGCCAAACATACTGATACGTTACGCCCGGCCGCCGGCCCGTGCTCGTTTAACATAGTCGCCCTACACGCGCTAGCTAACAAACGCGCGACCGCGATACGCCCGCGGATCTTCGCCTCACGACGAAACGAAGGAGCCGAGGATCCTTCCTACCGATTCACCCACGTTCAGCCAAACTTCGATTGAGAGCGAAGTAGAATTTTCTGTTTGTATTTCCATTCTAGTGAAATATTTCCTCTTTTCGATCGTTGATCGTATACTCACAGCCAGAGACTAGCCTCAATATATTTTTCACAAACTGCCATCTTTATATACTAGTCGTTTTCGAACGGCTGTATCTTGAGTAGAAATCATTGAATCGAATTGATCAGAAGATCATTTAGAAGGGGAAGATTCAAGCCTCAAAATGATCGTCCTATCGATTAATTTTATAATTTCCAGCTGAAATACAGTCATTTGAAAATGATAACTTTTCCTTTCCTTTTTTTGAGGGGTGCATACGATTGTCACCAATTAATGTATTCATTTTCTTGTTTGTTTTTCTATTTTAGTCTTAGTATCCAATTGTAATACCAGGGTATTAGGAGCTTAAAAGGTATAATAAAAAAAATATTTTTGATGTGCGCGAAAATCAGCGGATGAGATTAAGCGAATTTTGCGATATTGACGTTTGGCCGCGTTGAATAGTGTTCTCATTTCATTTACTATTTCAGTCGCATTTATCATTTAGTTCATTAGCGAGGTAGAGATAGAGAGAGTGGAAGAGAAATAGAGCGAGAGAGAAGTCGAGTACCGCAGAGATAATACATTTTCGCGTCAAAGCGAGTGGTATCGATCGTGGGTTAATGAATTTTTCAAAACGCGAGGGGGAAAAAATCTCATCTCGGGTATATTCCGGCATAACGCTCTGTTATACGGAAGCGCCATAAAGCTAATGATCGCTAAGTGATCCGTACCGCGTCGACGTTATGGCTGTTTGCGGGAGCCGGCGAGAGTGGCATTACAATCGAATGGAACGGCTTGTAACGTCCCATCATTATACAATGATCTACATCTCTTTACCGACGGTAAAGGCGACGCACGTAATACGCTTGTACGTGTACTCGCGTTTATACGTGTGCGTATGCGTGTGCGTGCGCATGCACATGCATTTGTGCATGCAGTCAGACAGCCAGATCGCGACATCGAACATGCAGACTCTGATGCAGATGTGTGGCAAGTTCAATAAGCTCGCGATTGAGTCGATTCCGGTCTGGTAAAATCGAGGATAATCGAACACGCTTGTTCGTCAAGTAAAGTTAATAATGAGAGAGAGAGAGAGAGAGAGAGAGAGAGAGAGATTGAATTACCCAGGCATGTATTCGCGATCTCGAATAACGAATCTCTCTTTTTATTCGGTTCTTTTCAACGGGAGTATATTATTGCGGTATGTGATCAATCGAACGGTCAGCTCTCCTCAGATTTAATTCAAAGTTATGGAAGATCGTGCCAAATTCGAGAGTTAGCCGAAATATCCGAGAGGTTCGGTTTCGCGCGATATGATATCAAAGTTGGGCTGTAAGCTATTCGAAATATCCAGACGCGATATACAAGTTCGATACGAGAATTCGGCTATCGCGCTAACTTTTTCCCGTCTCGAGAAGGAAAAAGAGGATCTCTCGAGCACACATCCGGTGGTCAGAGCAACCCTTCAACCCTTCGGTACACTACGCACTGGCGAACACACACATCCGGTGTGTGCGTATCCACCGGTAATGAAATACAGTAACGCAATATCCGCGATACTCCAGTATGGTGTGTTGTTACGTGCACGAGCACCTGGCTCTACTGGTGGTAGTATCTTCTACCAAAGTATCGCGTGACGCCCAGATTAATTTGGCGGTTCGCACACTGATGTACTAATGAAACTGTATATGTATATTATAGTGTGCACGTTGTTATTCCGGGTAACGATGCTGGTGACTTCCGCTCCACAGATTCTTCCCTTTTATTCCCTCACGTCCGAGGATATTGCACATAAGAATTATTCGAGAAACCCTACACTCGCAGTTTCACCGAATAATTTTTTTTTTCTTTATTCTTTTTTCATTACACGTTAATGTAAACCACGGAATGATATCGATCCTGATTATATATATGATATTTCCTCCTTTCAATTAAGGAGGCTAAATCGCCTTACGAGACCCTTAGGTATACTCCTGTGGGACATTCGGTAATAGTGTGATGCCAATATCAATTCGCCAACTCCAATACCCGGGTTAACGTTTCTACGTGAGACTGACGAAACGATCGAATTCTATGTTCTACGTATACGATACAGACAACGTACGCTATAAAAGCTCGCATTCTTTTTTCTCATACGTTTCTGCATAACCATGAAATTCGCCAATTACGAAAACCAAAAAACCCAAAGTTTTGCGAAAACGAATTAATTTTTTAATCACCGAAGCGCTGACGCGCTTAATTACTAAACGTCGGAAAAATCACAGTCGACGAAAATTTTGTCGCGTTCATGCTAAATATACTAAATGGCAATTTAAACGGCTAATTACGTCGAGTTAATTACGTTAATTTTAGTCAGTTTCGCGTGAGCTCACCGCGCGACCATATAAAGTGTATACGAGCGCTATAAATAAAATGCAGGCTCGCGAGAGCTCGCGAAGAATAGAACGTCGCCGGTAGCTCCGGATAAACGCGCGAACCCCGGTCGCGACATTATTGCGGGGACTCTTCGCAAAAATCGGCGGCACGTTTGCGTGAGCGCGCGGGTTATACCCCACTGTGCGACCCGACCGCATACGTGACGTCTCAGAATAGAATCGAGCCAAGATGGATGACGTCGCGTAGAACATGTCCCACAACGCTCGCGTATCGCCCTACTCACCATTTTTCATTTTTCGTCATGTATAGTATGCGTCACGACTGTCCGACCTGATTTTACAAATAGCGAAAAAAATTTCTCTGTTCCCATCGCGTTGTTGTTTTTTTTTTACCTACCGGAATGGGGTTATTTCATTGACAGGAGTTTGATTTTACGCAAAAAATACATCGAAATTGAAACCATACGCGTAAGTACGGGTCTTTAACGGGAGCAAAATTCGATATCGGCTGTTCATCGGTTTTTGTAAGGTATCTTATCGATCGCGGCGAGAGCGATTCGCCAAATTCTTGCACGAGTATGGTTCATGCCCTCGATGATTTTGAGAAAAACAATCGCGTTCTTAATTAATTCGTCGAAAGTTTCGAATATGGCGTCTCGCTTGGTCGATAAAACGTCCGACTCGAACCCAACGAGGCTTAATAGGTTCGGAATGAGTTCGAGAGCCCTTCCCTTTTCGCGATTAATTCGTCAAACTTATACATCCTTGATTCCCTACCGAATTAATTCTCATGTAAATCCACTTTTCGACGATATCGAATCGAAATGTGACTCCCTCGTCTCAAAGCATCGACCTATCTATCCCAGTTTTCTTTAATAATAATCTCAATAATGAATCCGCTAATGCCGGATTACAATATCTCATCTCATTCGCGATTTTAATTATAGCTCCATTTGAATTCTCAGATCGAATCCCCTTGGAATAAAATATCAATTAGGCATTGTTGGAATGTCTCGGGGTTGGTTTTTCGTCAAGATCCATTCAATAAGACAATCTCGACGAGATGTGTGAGTAAGTCGAATCGCGAGACTTGGAATTACGAGCGTCGCGAATAGCGAGCTCGCTTTGCGAATGGCGTTGCGCTCGCGTCTTCTCGATTTCGTATAAGCCCTGTACACCTCTATGCGCGTATATTACGTGCAAAACGGTCTCGCTAGTAATCTCCGATCCTCGTTAATGCTTTCGTAGACGACGAAACTTCATATACATTACGACCCGTTTCACCTCTCCCTTCCTCCTTTACACCATTCAACGAACTTGTAACCGCGAGAGTACTGTATCATTTTCGTGTAACACGGCTCCATTTTCGATATGACGATATCGCCTAACGAGACACAATGCCGCGAGCGAGCGAGATCACCCTGAGCTCTCCCGTTAAATCAGTGAAACGAATTACGAACAGCGTGTCACTCGCTCTCACATCCTACCGGGAGATGTGTGTTTAACATAAACGTTTTTGATCCAAACCACCCAAAAAGTCTTTTATATTTTTTGTTTAATTGCACTGAGAATGAAAATTTGTTGAAAATAAACATTAAATGCAATCAACAAATTTTTATTTTCGGTACGTAAATGCAAAATTTGAGTACAAATACCAAACGATAAAACTAAGAAAACTGTTCAAATTTGTGCAAACCGATCAAATTTTTTGACTCTACCGATCTATATTCAAAATGGAACTTGAATAACGAACGCGCCGAGGGAACCGGAGATGGCTTCATCAGCCGAAATTCCTGGTGCATTAAAAGCGCATAATCGATATCTCAGCGGCGCTTGATGACGCGACCGCTCGCGTTTGTATTTTTCCTCGTTTCCTTCCATTTCGTGGCCCCCGTTCTCGGTCGTCGTTGTCGTAGTCGTCGAAGAGGAAGGAACCGAGTAACCGAGCTCGTCCCATGGGTTCGCGCGCGTAGCGGCGCCGCCGGCGCGGTGATTGCGTGGGTAGGGGCGACCGGAGGAGGAGGAGAGGGAGGGACCGAGGAAGGCTGACGACGGCAGCATTTCTATTCATTTCGAAAAATAAGGGCGGTCCCGATCGCGACTCTCGATAGCCATGAATATTTTATCCGCGTAATATCACCCTCCGTACACACGCGTCCGATATATCGCACGGTCCCTTTCTTTTCGTGTTACGCGCGTAGCCCTCCTCCTCATATCTTCATTTTCGTCTCTCCATTTTTTCATCGCTATATCCTTTGTCTTTGTCCCCCTGCTAATGCGCCTGCCCCTGCAGGCGAGAATCGCAATGATCGTCGGACCGGAATACGTTCAGGAACATTATCGGTATATTGTGCGAGATGGAGAAAGCGAACGAGAGGGTTTTTGTACAATGCATGTTAAAAGCAAACGGATAATAATTCTCGGGGAGTAACGAGCCGAGATTTATCTCCCTCTATAGTCGAGTGAAAAAATTTGATCGGCATTTTGTTCGAATTTGAACGGTTTCTCAATTGTATTGTCCGGTATTTGTACTCAAATTTTGCATTTATTTGCAAAATATCGGTCCGATTGTTCTTATCAGTTTACCGAGACAATTAACAATGAAATGAAACAAAATACATACTAAAGAACCAAAAACCGATTAAATTTTTTGACTCCGGTACTCAGTCATTCATCGTCTCGCAAATATTTCGCCGAGTTCAGATCATTTCGCTCGGGTGACGAAACTCAACGTACGTTGACGTTGGACGAGATATCAACTCTGACTCGTTACTCCCATTTCTCGGCGCGTGAAATTCGAGTCGTCGCGAGAGGAAGCATCGCACACGGGCCTCGTAAAAAGACGCGTGCGAGCCCTAGCGAGGGAGAGTGGTTACGTACAACACGTCGTATAACGGCTTCCGCGACGAAATTCCACCGAAACTATACCGTCGAGTACGTGTTTAATCGTACGACGAGCTCTCTCGGGTGGCCCGTTCGGGCACTCAGGGCGCTACGTGCCTCGCGCTGCAACCCGATCGACTCCTGCCCCCCCCCCCTGTGTACGATTATTCCCTCTCCTCATTACTCCCCCGCTCCCTCCGACCCTCCTGCCCCTCCTTTGTCTTCCTACTTTTAATTTCGAATCGACTCGAAAGCACTCCACGTCTGAAATTACTCCGTTTTCCCCCGCTTTGATCTTCTCCCGTTTTACGGATGCTCGAGCTCGTTAAAAAATTCCAACGCACTCATACACGTACACAGCACACCCCTAAGAGGATCGTACCGGAATACTCGAATAAGACGTTGGACTGTTGGAAGGAGATACTCGGAAATCCTTTCACTTTGAAATCCCATACTTCTGTGGACGATCGTGTGTCTGCGGTTGCGCCGAGTGCCGTCTCCTTCGATTGGGAAAAAATCTACCGTACGTACGTAAGTCGGCTCGATATAAATACATCGAGAGTATTCGATAGATCGATTTTAGGTGAATCTCCGTGAAAGCAAAACGATTATCCTGGCTGTGTAGCGTCGTCGTGAATCAAGAACGGATTCGGCTTGCGGTAGTCCGGGGCACACTTCGCGGCGTACCCCGAGCTCTGTGTGCGGACGCGCGGCCCGCCAATGTACACAGAGGATGGGGAGGAAGAGAGAGAGAGAGAGAGAGAGAGAGACAGAGAATGGGTATCGGCTTTCGAATAGCGGATCGCTCGCTAGCTCGTTCGTTCGTTCGTCGAGAATGCACACTCACACGTCAGTCTCGTGCACGCACTCGCGCGAGCGTTTGTCGCGCTTCTATATGAACCTCGTGTGCCACACGAGGGTTGAACCGTATAGAGGGGGCAGAGAGCTCAGCGCGCTACACGATCTTCATCGGCCTACGCGTGGATTTAGTGCGTTCGCGCGCCCGTCGCGTCCAGTTTAGCCGGATTAAGCCGCGCGATCTATGCGCTTCGTAATATACGCGATCGATCACGGTGATTTGTTCCCGTTGCAATTTCGGTAATCGACCATTTCATATTCTTTTTTTCACTTTATCGCTTTTGGAAATTAAAAGTGACGTTGATCGTTGTTTTTTGAAGATCTAGTGGATTTAATTCGATCTAAATAGCCGAAAGCTGGTTGAGAAAAAATTCTCGAGTGATCTATATGCTGGCGTGAACGCGATATCGTGATTTATCGCCGTTCGCACGCACATTTTGTCGTCACGTGTGCTTAGGGATTCTTTTCCTTCTCGTTCGGAGTAAACATTTGGGAGGCTGGTGTGAATATTCTTCTCTTAAGAATTTCAACATGGGGAATTGATTAATTCTTGCTACTACATTCTTCGAAAAAATAATGGGGACAGTAATTAATTTCAAATGGCTCTACAAATGGACTGATGTCCCCTCAAGTTTTTCGAGGCGTACTTTTTAGCAAGTGTTATTTCTATTGTCGCCGTACGGAGTATCTGCAACGAGCTACGACTGCGCTACAACGACAATCGCGTGTGATCTTTATCCGGTCGCGGTTGTAGAGAGTCCAAATGAGATAATAGTCACGTGACTACGACGCGAATACCCGCAACACACATTCCGATCCGCAGCGTTCGATTTCGGACATGCGTGCGCACCGTACGCCGCGTTAAGATACTTTGTTCGATTTATTTACTCGCCATACGAATATCGTTATCACATTTTCGCTAATGCGAGTTTAATTTGAAATTTTATCGGGCGAGAAATTGACCTAATTGCGCTATCCGATATAACGACGTGTGATTAAAACGAAAAATCGCCATTTTCACAGGAATGTGTCGAACGCGTCGCGTAAAGCAATATTAATTAAAATTGTCGAGCCCGGCAATTTCAAACGAACGGTATCGCACGGACCTTTATAACAGCGACGTTTTTTTATAAATTTTATTTTCGCTGTAAATCACAGTTGATAACTTCAACGGATATGGTAAATGAACCAAATTGGTTGGGCTCGAATTATTAAACTAACGCTGAGATCGCTCGCGGTGCCGTAGCGAATTCATTCCCGAGCGTCTCTGAGGATTCGAGTGTTATACGATTTTTTCGTTCCTCTTGTTTGCCTCCGCGTACACACATTCTTCCGGTCGAGCGCGCGAACGGTTCGACGCGCGCGAGTGGCAATACCGAAATTCCGTGTCGCGTCGAAAAATAGGTGTCCGTTCACGGGTCATATGAGGCCGTAAGAGAGCGAAATAGAACGAGCGTGGGAAGCGTAGAAGGGAGCGAAATAATGCAAAGAGAGAAAGCAAAAAAGAGAAGAGCGGAAAGGGGATAGGGTTAGGTCACTCGGCGATTGGATGAAAAACGAGAAATTAGGATTTCTAGGACGGTCGACTGTTCGAAACATGAAAAATCAATTGCGCGCTGTGCTCAGATTGGCGGTGATAGCGGACGGTGGAGGGACGGGCTGTTAGGTTAAAAAAAGGACGAGAGGGCAACGAGGCGCAACAATCGTCCTTTGAGCGAATACGTTTGCGTCGATGCTCACTCGCCGGGAAACGAGAATGCGAGCAAGTTTGGCGTGGCGAGAGAATAGGAGACTATAAAGGGATCGAAAATTTAAACACACACAGACGAATTATTCGCTACGATACACATGCAATTATAACGCGTGCTTCTATCTTTTGTAAAATCAACAATACTTTATATTACAGCATGAGTGATTGAAATATCATTTATTAATTTTATTTCAACTCTAATTAATCACGTGAAATATTCGAATGAGATGGATATGTTTAATAATTTTGTACGTTATTAATGCAAGAATCGGCTTTTGGTTTTTCTCGATCAACTCGCGCAAAAAGTTATCGAGAATCAGATTTGATATAATCCCTTTCGAAACACCACGTTCTTCTTTTTACGGTCCATTCCGTTCACTTTTCACATTACGGAAAGCCGACTTAACTCTCATAATTATGTATACCCCTGGTGCACGCACTCCTGGCGTGCCGCAACCGTACGACGAGTGAAAACCCGTAGAGGGAAATGCAACGACGAATAAAATCAAGCGCGAGGACGCGGAGGAAACACCGCACGGGCCGACCGACGTGCGGGCAAAAAAAATAGAACAGATAGAAGCTCGCACGGTAATGGTTTTTGGAAAGAGGGAGATGGCGAGAGAAAGAAGAGGTAGAGCGTTTGTGAATACTCGAGTAACGAAAACCGAGATGGTATAAACAGACCAGGCAAAATGAGTGCGGGATGGAAGTGCGTGCGGGAAAGTGAAAAACGGAATGATAGAAGAGAATGGTTGTTTGAAGTCGAAGAAAGAGATATAGGAAATATATTTAACTACAAAGGGAAAATGCGACGGATGTTACATACGGAATCGATAGCGATATCAAATTCGAATAAAAAATATTGGCTGCAGGCTTTTATGTGAGAGAAAATTACCTCAGCCATTTTTCACTGAGGATATTATTACTGAATTTTTTTTCTGTAAAATTGAATATGTGTAAGCCTTCGTCGAATACGCGCAACTCATAATCTATTGTTTCGGCGAAATTTTAACTATACCAGTTCGATCAAAGCGGTCAGTAGTAGGTTGGTTAAATAGCCACATTCTCGTTATTCTCGAAATTCGCATCTATTCGAAACGAAAGGTCCATCGAAACTTCGCTAAAGCGATGGTGA
>NCVS01001740.1:0-18432 GCA_003055095.1 Goniozus legneri | reverse complement strand
TCGCATTGACGAGCCGCGATGATAACAAACTTATAATTACGCACTCGTATTTTGCATCGTATCGCGGGGAGTCGCAATAATTAGTCAAAGTTTAATGGAAAACGAACTACGACTGCGGATCGCGAGCTGCCAATTCTTCTCGATGGATGCGAATTAATTGCGACGGTTGGCGGAACGAGCGATGTCAAGGAGTGACGTCGGGTAGCTCGTACTAGAATTTGCAGTAGTAACGTAAAACTGACTTCTGTACACGTTCAATTTACGTGTACGGAATACAGTTTTTCTCTGTGTGCGGGAGCTACCGAGGAAAAGGCTTTCCCGCGGAGTAGCGCGCACACCGATGTCTCGTAGTGCGTGGCCGCGCGTGTAATTCTACGTGTCGGTGAGTCGAACACGGTGGGCTCGCGAGCGTTTCCTCGAGGCCGCGCGTGTCCCGCACGTATTCTCGCGTGTAAATGTACGACGTGCTGGGTTACGACCCGGTCGGAATAACGAATTCCCGCCCGCTTACAGCTAGAATTAAAATTTGAATAACCGCGCGCGTGAAAGTACAAAATTTTCGGCTACGTGGATGTCGATAAATTTAATCGAACGTGAGGCCGCGGATTGTAAGATCCGAGCTCGATTCGGAATTTCATATCGCTTGTACCTTCGATGTTACTCGGGAAAAGATTTGTTCAACCAATTAAATGTTTCCTGTAGCGGCAAAACGATATTTTGTAAGACGAAGAAAATCTTTTGTGCGACAGTATTTAACAAAACGTTGAACCGAAAGATTATTTCATGGAAAACATAGGAATGTTTACATATTTTTGTTCAACAGAATCCTTTTTTTAGTATGATTATTATGCGTCAAAAATGATCTCTCCTCTCGTTTCTTGGAAATTTTCGTTTCCGATAACACGTACCTACATGGATTTCCGAAAATAATCTCTTTCCGAGAACAATTCGAGCGTACTTTTGGCCTGCTATAAGAGAGTGAGAGAGGACTTAATCACGTGTGCGCGAAATGGAGAGTTTTTCGAAGGCCAGACTCGCGGCAGGGCCGAGGGGTTTGTTCGCGCGCATAAACGAGAATCATGACCTCGCGTGTCGTTATTCATCGCGTCGGCGGCTCTATTGCGTCGGCTGAGTGACGTCGTCGTAAATTTAACTCTAACGATGCGGTTCGGGGTATTATAGTCAGTGGCAGGGTGGTTGGGCGAAGTTCGCTAATTAGTTACCTAGCCGAAAGTATGTGTCAACAAGTTGTAAGACACTTTATATGCATGAGTCGAACGTCGTTTCCCCGAAATATGGTCTCGGATAACACGGGTCAACGTCATCGCGAGTCGATCCGTGAGACAGCGATTCGTGAATTATCGTCGACGACGTACGGAGAATAAAAATCTCCTCGTTGCTCGGTACCCCCGATTCGATTATTGATTTTTATCTTTTTCTGTTCCAGGTGAAGGCTATCCTCTCGACGCGATGCGTGAATTTAATTGCGCGAATAAAAAGTCTCGGCGAGGATGTACTCGCGCCTGCTGACTGGAGAGAACGAATTTCATCAATTTGCCGAGATAATTTCGCAGGGTAAAAGGTGGATTTTCCTTGCGATATCCCGAGGCACTCGTCTCATCGAACATTATGCGGTTGAAACGGGCCCGTAAAATCCGCCGTGCACGCTATCAACCCGGATATCATTCATGGAAGATTGAATTATCGAATTCACCGCGTGATCGATCGTTTAATTAAACGCGAAAAAAATAAGTTCGGTTTTTGATTTCGAATAGTGGAGTGAAAAAATGTTTTACCCTTGCGCGTTGTGAAGAGTGTTAAACGAGTTTTTCAATCTATTTTTAATTCCACGTGCGAGTGGATCTCACGCGTTGTCATTAGTAAAGGGAAAGTTTCTGATTGAAACGCGAGGGCGAGTTGTTCGGGATAAACGTGGGTGTTGTCGCGTGCGATTTTCGTGCCGAAAGCGCTCGAAAATTATGCGGTACGATGTGGCCGCTGAGAGGGAAAAATCTGGAGCAGCGCCAGGGCGCGGTTGCTCGTCCACCTTGTGGAATTCTGCCGCTGTACCTGGTCATCTGCGCACTCCTACCTGCGTCGGTCTTCAACGGTACGTAATCAGCAAATTTTTTCAATTTTCGTGTGTCCGATCGCCGTATACGTTATTCAAATATTGAAATTACATCGCAACAGCTATATCAAATTAATTTCAGACACCTCGATACCCCACTCGCTTCTCGGTTCTATTTTTCCTCCGCCTTATCACTTTTCCTTCACGTTTGAAATATTACACGTACGATGCGATTTTCACGATCGGATTGATTTTCAATTTTCCGTTTTCTCGTTACAGCATCGCCGAGTTGAATAGCGTAACAAATTTTGAACGACGTAATCTTCGTTGTTGCACCAACATTTATCAGCGACGACACGCGCATATACACACAGCTCGATGTATACGGTAGCCTCGTACGGCGTATACGCGCGGGGCGCTCGTAAATATAAAAAGAGAATTAACCGAAAATGAAATACTCTCGCGAAACTCTCATTGAGATTATCTGCGCCGTAATTACAGCTCGCGCGCGCGATTCCGCCGCGACATTTCCTCTGATGCAATTGTCTCCGGGTGCGCAAGAGACGAAATCGTCGAAATGGTAAAAAAGGAAGCGCGAATCTGAAGTAAAAAGAATAGAATAAAGGGGGAATGAAAAAAAGGAGAGACAGAAAAACTTTTCGCGAATTCCGTTTCGCGGCATAAATTCTTAGTTGAAAAATGAAGCGCATAAATCACACAGCCGCTCATCGAGTTTTACGCGGTCTCAATTTTACCGAAGTTTGCCCACAAATCTCGCTAGCCGAGAGGGCGCCCGTCGTCTTCATCTTTTAAAGATTAGTTTAATGTTTCATCTTACACGCCAAGCACCGTGTTTTAATCTTGTAATAATGGAAGCTACCTCCCCTCAACCCTCATACTCATTTCGTCTCATTTCTAACATTGATTTTGAATGAAGAATTAGCAAGACAACGCAGCGATTTCGATTTTTAATATCCGATTGCGTCTCGTGTTCGTTAACTCAGACTGCACATTTTTTGATGTATCTGTATTCGAGTAGCAGATAAATTTCGAAATTCTCCTTTTAAAAAGAATTTTTAGTTTGCGAGATTGAGTAAATCTTTTAATTTCAATTATCTCGGTAATATGTTTCTCCTTTTTGACTACAATGGGCTTTTCACGAATTCGAATGGGAACAATGAACGCGAGTATAAGGTACCCATATGTGAATGTACTGAATGTTATTGCCAAGATCAGTATAATTTCTATCGGAATGTACAATACGCGGCAACTAATTGAGCATACAGATGAATATAATTCACTATCGATCGCATTGTGAATTGTAAATTATTTCCACTGTATTACACAATAATAATTACTCACCTTGTTCAATCGACTAGGCCAAGTAATTTCTCGATGAAAATGAATTTTTGCAATAAAATCGTAGTAAATTATGCGGGCGAATCACGCGGCGATACTCTATGTAATTTACGATCTCTTTACACGACTCTGAACACGGCCCGTAATTCTAATAAATTCATTATATACATACACGTTACAAGAGGTGAACATATACTCGACATGCACACTTCTTGCCGTAACATTTTTTTCCTACGCACGTTAAAACCCGCTTCTAAAGGAACTTACTCAAACGCGACATCAATAACGTTTGACGTTCATTATGGATTTCACTTGCGTGTGTTATAAGCGCGAAGAAAAAACGTATAGTTCGTTGTAATATGCAATTAGCATATGAGTTTTTCACGCAATCGAGCATTTTCTTGAAACACCACTTTTACGACGAGCATGTGACGTCGTAAAAATCCCTACACGTACACGTGTTCTCGGCACATTCATACCGTTTCAGCATTTCGAAGTACGTCACAAGTGCTACCGGTGAAAACGAAAAAAAAAAAAATTAGCGAAGGCGATGAATAAAGCCTCGTACCCGCGCTGTTTGGTAAATTAATTGCGAGAATTTCTCTTTAAATATTCATAAAATTGGCATTGTTAAATTCGCGTTAATCATAGTTTTAAAAACTAAATTCTCATATCGCGAGATACCCTTATTTTCGCTGATTAATGTATACCGAATTTCGATGGTGAGCAAAGACACTCTTGTTGTATCGAGTTTACTTAAATCTCGAGAAAGTATGAAGCTCGCCACCCTACTACGTAATTGGTTTATTGAATCAGTACGGCGAGTTTCGAAGGGGTTTCCACGAACCGAAACATATGGCCCCGGCGCTATGAAACGAAACGGCAATTACGTACCGGATTTTTTTATTTCTCTCTTTTTCAAGTTTCTCACTTCGGCTTACGCACGCTTTCACGAGCGGGAAAAAACGATCCATAAAGTCGGCATATTCGTGCCTCGATGTGACGTGCATCAATACACAACGCTCAGCGCGCGGCCCTGTTCAACAAGCCCCGATGCACCTTCCGGCTTATTTTATATTTCTCGGAACTAAACCAATCAAATATCTCAAAGCGCTCCAGCTTAACACGTTGCTAACACGTTTCACGCTAAAAAAAAACGTCGGATCATTCAAATTTTTTAAAGATTTTTTTTTCTTTATTGTAAAAACCTTAAATACTGTGTTAATCGAAAATCTCGATCAGGCCTGGATAGGTTACAGTAAATACGATGCTCTTTCTTTTCGATTACAAAAGGAAATTCGATCGGATGTGGCGCACGAGGATACTCAAGTGCCCTCTCCTCCCTCGGCTCATTTTTACCCTCGTTAGCCCGACGGTGGTCGCGCCCTCCTTACCCAATATCGCATTACAACCGACCGGGAGAAGCAATTAACGTTTCTGCGATCGGTTCCGACTGCCAGACTTAAAACTCATCCCAGTTCAACCCTCGCTGACCTTTCGACCCCTAACGGTCTGAGTCACTTGCCCCGTTAAAATAATCCTCCCTCCTTTTTTTCGTGTTATCGAACCAACACTTTTTCTTCACTTTTTTCAAACTGTACAGTTCCGACGTATACGGAGAAAGAGGGAATTAGCCTAAGCGATTAGGTTCAGATTCTCAGAAGTCTCCATGTAACCTATACGACACTGCTTAAATAGTCTTGGAATAACACAATCCGTCGGAAGAAAAATATCGTGTTTCTTTGACACACCACAGATTTTTACGACTGTAGGTACTTCTCACGTTAATTAGCTTGCACTTGATACGAGTCAAACGCATATTTCGAGACCACAATGACGAAAACGTCGAGCGAATTGAAAACAAAACGTCGGGGAGTGGTGAGGGAGGGTTGGAAGAAGACACGTCCGTCGGTTTTGCGGAAAGTCGAGTGCTCGCGAAGAGTGGGCCGTCCAGTAGGGCACTTACTCACGCTTAGGACAATTTAGCTTAATTAATTAACCAGCGTTGTGACGCGGCGCTAATTTATGCTCATAGAATGATTCACTGCGTTTTCTCGCGCTCTCCTGCGGCGTAACCTTCTTCCCTTCCTACCGAGCTTCTTCGCCGCCACCACGTCCTTTCACTTCCGCTCTACCGCGCGAAAATTTCGGACGACCATGTCGCACCCTGCACCACTTGCCTAATTGATAGCCGCGGGCAAGTAATTACGTTACTAGCCACCGCATCGTGCTTCCTTGCTCATTTCAATCCTTGCGTTACACGACCGGAAAAACGAGAGGGAGAGAGAGAGAGAGAAAATTCGTTTCGATGAATCAAATCAAAAATAGAAAATAGATGAAATCGGAGATGAAAATACAACCGCGATACGAGTCAAATAATACGTTTCGGTGGCGTTATCGTTACACCGCGAGTCGGTGACCTGCGTCACTACGCAATTTTATTGGTAATGATTTGCTTATGATTCGAAATATTGGTCATTGAACGTCAATTAACGCGCCTGGAAATTACATCCATCTGTAAATGGGATTTCGGACTTTTGGCGTAGCGTTCTAATTCAATATCAACATGCAAATACATAGTCAACGATATATTTGAAATTAATTTATTCGCCAACTCGAAATCGAACCTATTTTGCAGGAATAAGTTTTTATGGAGATTTTTTGTTCCCATTGTCTCTTAAAATAAGCTCGAATCGCACGTGTGAGCGTTAATTTCTAATTACGCTAGGTTGTGTAGCGCAGTGTGCGCTTGCGAAACGACACCCATCGGTCGACAGTTTGTCGCAGCTTTTCCAGCTCGCCCACTTTGTACTTCGTTCGTTCATTCGTGCCCGCCCGCGTCAAATTGCAACGTGCGTTCAAATTTTCGTTCTCCACACCAGTCTGTTTCTACTACTATTACCAATATTACCGTACACGCGCGTACACGTATTCACACACGCTCGTCAGTATTTACGCAGCCCAATAGCTTGGTTTATGCGAAGCGAGTAAATCCAAATGCGTCGAGAATGAGGAAATTCGAGTTTCAGGCTCGTAATTTTCGTTGGACGAGCGAATAAACAGGTGTAATTTGGTTGACCGCCGTGCACGTTTCAGCGTTTCATCTAGACGCTTTAGGGGTGTATTTTTTGTGTTAAGCTTTGTGTGTGTGTGTGTGCGTGACCTTTTTTTATTTCTCATTCTGTTTATTAAGCTGTCGTCATTGTTATTAAGCATTGTTAGTCGAGTGATATCAACCAGGCTATTTTTAAACTCGCGTCGTTCGAAATGTAATTTATATTCCACTTTTGCGACGCCAGTTGACCGAGAAATTAACCACATTGATTAACCGCCCGAGGTCTTTTCGATCGAGATACAGCGATTATCACAGCGACCGGAATATTAAAATCCACAAGAGACAATGTGAAATTTCACATTATGAATATGCGTAAAATTGAGGGTGATTTTTATCAAAAATGAAAATATCGAACCGGTATATTGTGTCGGAAAAGAATAAATAAGTTTTTATATCAGGTAAGGGAGATGAATAAGAATCGATTTTTCATTGAACTCTTTTTCATACGAGTTAAGTTCTCGCGGAGCCCCAAATTCTTCATGTCGCGACAGTTTACGGTCTTGTATCTCACGTACGTACTATAAGTAAATAAGAAAAAGTGGTCAGTGGCGAAACCATTGAAAGACATCCACCCTACAAAAAACAGACCCGGTGACCTTCTTGACTATATCTCGAAGCCGAAATCTCTTGCGCGTACAATGGAACACGCCGAACGAAATCAAGAGGCACCAATCAAATATCCCGGCTGGACCCTAGCGGTATAGCGCTACCCTTCGTTTACGACCTTACGAACGTCCCACACGCACTAGGTGGATTTCTTTTTGCGCGTTATACTTTATCATTTTATAGTATATGAAATTTTTCTTCGGTAAATACAATCAGACGATTTTAGAAATAGGACAGACAACGAAGTTAATAGTTCAATCATTTTACGTCGGAAGAAAATGATCATTCGATAGGAAAGTAATAAATATCATACAGAGAAACAAAAGAATATCGAATAAAGTAATTTTGTAGATCCGAATGACAAGAGAGGACAAATTCAATTTTACTTTTGTGCGTGTATAAGTGTACGTTCGTCGGCAAATCGCTTGGCAAAAAACGACAGAGACATGAAAGAGGTGAATGAAACGAAACAAGGAGAAACGGCACGAGAATAAAACAAAAAGAGCTCTCTCGGCTTTTGAGAAGCGACGAGTGACACAGGAGGACGGAGGTTACATCGAAAAGTTACAAGCATTTCGCGACGAGGAACACGAATAAAACGCGTAAATAAACAAGGAAAAAGTTGATCGCGATTGCGCGAAAGGCGAACGATACGGTGTAAACGAGTTTGTTTTTCAGGAATAATAAAGGGAGTGAGAAGTGCCATCCCTTGATGCACGAATAAGCTCGGCGTTAATTGGAATTTCAATAAAAACGGAATAAAATAGCCAATTAAAATTACATAGGGCGTATCTGGATGGCGAGATGCAGCGAGAGCGAGCGGGAATAAAGAAGAGTCGACAACGCGAATGGGCGGGGGGCGAGGGGTGCGGGAACAAAAGGAAGAAACCAATAATAAAACTCGACTAAAACGAGAGTTCCGACTTGGCGAGACGGCGAACGAGGATGGAAAAGTAAGAGGGAACGAGGAGAAGAAGCCAAGGTGGCGAGGGCCGGAGCGGAAAGTGGAATGAAAGAGGAACGAAAGGTGGAAAAAGGGTGGAGGAGGTGAAGGAAAAAGAGTTTTTCCCTCTTTCCCAAAGAAATTCTTCCGCGTGCTTACGTCTTTCCCTTCTCGAGAGTCAACTCGGTGTACCTGGAGACGCGTGCACGGGCTCGCCTGTACATACATATATACGCTCGAGATACCGGTATGTATAAAACGTCGTGGGATGTGGTGTACATACGTCGTTCAACCGTCCCACCGTGTACCGCCAAGTCACTCGAATGGGAAGCAATTTTCTTTTGACTCTGACCATAAAATTCGAACGGGCACGAAGTATAAAAGTTGACCAATCGGTGACAATAGAGTACGTAACAAAACATTATCGCTTCAATTAAAGTGACATATCGCGGCACAATGACGCCGATGCAAGAAAGCAATACGATGATATATCTCGAATGAAAATACTTTGACCCATTCTACGGGTTATAGGCACTCATGATCATTCGTCTAACAGTTATACCTGGTTACAATGAAAAAACGATTCACACGCAATCTGCAAAAGTTATGATGGCGTTTTTATTTTATCGCAAGATGGTAAAGAACGATCGGGCAAGAAGAAGTATAAAAGGAGCAGAGATTTAGGTTGTAAAAAGTACAAACGAAAGACAAGAAAAGTACTTTCTTGGGCTAACTGTACTTGCGAGAACTTAACATTCCAATAACCGCCGGTATGACGAATTTCTCGATTCCGACTCTGGAACAATTGACCGAACGAACGTTCCGCGTATAAAACTTGGTAATTTCCAATGTAAAAAATTCCGAATTTCAGCGTTCGATTAAACTGGTTGGACGATAGGGTAGACATTCGGATAACCACTTTTGTCTAAACGGATAACAATCGTCGAGATAAAAAGCGGTGCTAAGTGAGCGGGCGAAAAACTGGTAAATGACAGTTTAGCGCAAAAACGAAAAAAAGAAAAGCGTAAAAGCGAGGGGAGTGAAAGGAAAAAAACATTCAAAAAGGGTGAAAAGAAAGGAGAGGGACGAGAAAGGGCGCGTGAGTAACTTGAAAAATGTGAAAGTCGCGAAGAGGGTGTAGAGCGAGAAAGAGTGAGAGGGAGGGGGAGAGAGAGAGAGAGGAAAATAAGGGAATGTCGAGCGGCCGCACCCTTAAAGAGAGGACCGTGAAAACCACCAGGGGAGTCTTTTTTTATCAAACTAACGATCCGTTCGACGTACGTCTCATATCAGTCAAGGCGAAGAAAAACACGATATCGCAATATATGTAGCCAACTCGGAGCAAGGCTGGGTACTTTTTTTGAAATTTCTTTCTCGCGAAATACATAAGAGATACGTATACGCACACACGAGTCCGCTCACCCACCGACCGTCAAAAAGTGGTACGATACGGCGAGAAGTGCATAAACTCGTTATCCACCACAATTTTTTCGAGAGTGTGAGAATACGTGCGAAATTTATTCAAAATAAAAGGACCTTCGAGAACAAAGTGGTTGTGGGAATATCTGCCGAAAATGTTAAGCGAAGTAAAGAAATTTGTTTCGAACCGTAATCTCGCTGTTACGAATTCGTGTTTTGAGTTCTTGTTTGCAACATTCTCTCGATTATTTCTCTCTCTATTTGTCTCTTTTTTTCAAAGGGCGTCTCTCGAAAATTATTATACTCCGATGCAACGAACTTTGTAGGCAATTTCCTCTGGCTCCGACGCTCCTATGGTTTATTGAAAAAGCCGGCCTCGCCGATAGGAGCGCAAAAGAGGGAACATCAAAGTTCTCAATTTGCACCGGTGCAGGAGTTTGCCCTCTCTCTCTCTTACTCTTTCTCTATCTCTCTTCCTCTCACTACGAAACTCCGCATTCTCGCTCGTACACAACGCGAAAGGGCACGCGCGCGCACGCGCCATCGAATCGAGTCGAAGTTCAATTTCATCTTGACTCACATTCCCCGGCCGATATTTTGTTCCTCCAGCGCCCGCTCGCTCGTCTCTTCTACACTCAGCTCGACGTATTCGTTCCCAAGTTTTACGTCGCGTTCGCACCTGATGCGGACAAACTTAAACGGAGATACAAAAAAATTTCATTATTCTCATCCCAGCTCTCGCAGCGTGAGTCAACGGCGTTATTAAAAAGCGCAGACGACGTTTTACCTGTCGCTCACGTGCACGTAATATCCAGTTCTTAAAATTGTAATGAAACGAATGCGGACGCGCTACTGAGAAGTCATTTTTTCATGTCTCGAATTACGTGTATTGATATCGTTAGGGATAATTTTTCAGCCAATGGAAATCGGACGCGAGGGAGAACCCTCGCTCTCGTTTCAAACGCGCGTGATCACTCGACTCTGATGACGCAGAAATCCATTTAGCGCAATTGAACTCGGCATCGAGTCGTAAATATCAAGGCCGAGCGGGTAGAGCGTAGGATAGCAAACAAAAATTCGAGACCGCGACTCTTTTCCGCTTATAAGGTTTCGCGTTGCTTCCGTTCTCGCGCGTTATGAGATCCGTCAGAAGTCCTCGGCAGCTGAGCACACACAGTCGTAAACGAGGGTCGTAATGAACGTTTATTCGCGAGTCTTTTGTAAAATTAGTTTTCCAAAAGGCGCATGAGCGGAAGTCGCGGAACGGAATAAAAAAGGAAGGAGAAAGAGGAAAAGGAATAAAAATGACGACCCCCTCGGGGCGAGCGAGCGTACGGCCTGCTCGTAAACGCCAACCAAAAGCCATCCGACGTCGGCTCGAGGACAGAAATAATGTATTTATGGGACGTCCGTACACGCTCGCGACGACAAATCTAGGTGACTGTCGAGAAAACAAAGTGTCATCGTAGCGAACGTTTACGATCGGCTGCACTGCCGGCTAATGAACGCGATTACAGAACGTTACACTAATTGCTTTATCGTTCTTTCCGAATTCTCCCCTCCTCCATTCCGCTTCTTCGACGCGTAAAATTATGGAAGAATTTTTCGCATCCGTTCGGACTTTTTAAAAATTTATTCGAATCTCTTTTCCTGCATTTGCACAAGATCGCGAAATCTAGCTCCGTTCTCCTTCCGAAAATATTACAGATAAATTGAGGGGAAGGCGTCCTTCTCGTGCTCCAAAATACCCCTTACCGATGCATTTTTCACTCCTTTACCAATGACCCTGTTACACGAGAGCGGTGGGAAGGGGGTCAGGGGGATGGAAAAGATGGAGGACGAAACGCGTGACAAAAAGTCGCGATAACGCGCGTCTGTTCGGTTGTCGTTGGCCGGGTATAAGGGAAGAAATAGAGGAAGAGAAAAGGGAGAGAATCAAAACGAAAAGGAGGGAAAGAGCTAAAGCGTTCTGCGGAAAGCCATTGATCCGTCAGTGTGCGTATCGCGAGAAATCGAAGGAACAAAAATAAAGACGAAAATCATCGACGTGGTGCTGGAGAATGGAAGCCGTGTGTATGAAAGGGGAAGCCTGTCGTTCTTCGTGACAAAGGAGGGGACGAGAAAAATTGAAACGACGCGAGAGAGAGAGAGAGAGAGAGAGAGAGAGAGAGATGGAACGCGTCACACTACGAGGCTACTTTTCTGTTTCGAAATTGAACGAAAGTACGTGAAAGTGGAAGAAGGATAATAAGAGCCATCGTGAGATGAGAAAACGCCAGAGAAAGAAAAACATGTCGGGAATAGACTATCAAGGACACGATTTGAGCCCACTTCTGAATTGCGTGCACGCGGTAGGTTGATCGAGCGCTGAAAAATTAACAAACAAATGTTTTCCTATTTTCGAGTAGGTGACTCAAAAATATTCGACATGGTCAGCTTTAAACGATAAAGAAGATACTATACACCTGACGCAAAAAAAATGAGACTACAGAAATGCAGAACAATACTAGAGAGATTCTCTTGGTTTTCAAGTATTATTTTGAAAATTGTTTTCGCGAGCTACCGTAGTTTTACAATCAAAGGAAATGTAATATCGCGTGAATTTTTGAAATTTTCTTTCAGCTTTGAATGGAGCCAGGAGATGGAGAAACTTTTTTTGGTGGAAATGCTACTGAATGAATACGTCAGCTTCATTCCTTAGCTTTAATTCGAGAGTTTTCCGGACTCTGTGCGATTATCGCTCTCTGAGAAATATCGATCATTGAACAAAATGCTGCTGTTTCTTTTATCGTTGATATTTCACAACCAATTTCTATACGGAATCTGGAAAAGTTGAGAGGAAATCTTTTACTATTATATTTTTTTTAATTGTAACATTACGGTAGCTCCAAAAAAATTTTCAAACGAAGCACTAGAAAAATTAATTATTATAACAATTTTTCTCTTATCGCTCATCTCATATCGAGTTGTAGTCTTTAAAAAATTAGATAATAACTTACACTTTGTTTTGCACCATTTAATATTTATATCTATTGTATTACAATGCCCAGAGATATTCGAAATTACATTATATATGTAAATTGCAAAATGCGGATGCGGTTTTGTTGCCAAAGTACGTATTGTCATAATTAGTCAAATAATGTGACATGACTGGTAAATTTGAGGCAACTGTATGGGAGATAAAACAGGCGCGCGACTGAGAAAGTGAGTGGGCGAGGCTCACAGCCAAGGGAAATAAATCATCATGGCGAAGAGAATGATGAAAACGGGGCATGAAGTGGAGAGAACTGTCGCGTGGAAATAAGTCGATGACAAACATTGAGTTATTCAAAATTTGATTTAACACTAAACCTACCGAAGGTTTTTCTCTACATAGCGAATTACATTGAAAAGCGGTCAAATGACTCCACACACCTTGTCGGTAGGTTTAGTGTTAAATAAAGAAGTGTTTTATTTTTTTCATTTCTCGCAATACTTAAATATTTTAATTCAGTTTTTTGCGATATATTAAATTAGTTACGGGCAGATAAGGTTATTCGTTAAATTTTCAACGCTACGACCCGCGTACACCTGTTTCGATCGATATTATAGCAAAAGAGAAAACCCGAGGGAAAACGAGTTCGGTGTTTAGCAGCTATCGTATATCTGCGCGAGTAAACAGCGTGCAAAAAAACTCAAGAAACGGAGGAGAGCTGAATTTCACTGTATGATCAGAGCGCTACACGATCGCGTTACGTATTACACGATAGCGTTTATAATCCGTATCTCTTGGCGTGTAAACACCCGTGTCAAACACGCCTAACGTTATGCGTGCGAGCCAGATATTCGAGATTTCGGTCTCGACGTCATAAACATCTTGTCTCATCCGTTTCTTTCATACGGATTCCGCGATAGCGATTGCACCAAACCCCCTGTGTATTCGGAAAACAGCAAATACGAATCTCTCTTTGACGAGCGGTTGGCGGAAAGATCGTTCAGAGGAAATCGTATTTTTGCGACATTTGATTTCTTACCAAAGAAAAATACGAATCGCCAATCCGATTATTCATAAGGAAGTTGGTATTAAAATGAACGATATATGAGAAATCGAAATCGTGAGGAAGCGAAATAAGACAGTCGCGGCCCGACGGCTTGGTTTGCATTTTTATTCGATCGCGCTATCTCGCTTCCTCTTTTGACCTCGCGCTGTGCACCTCCGTCTTAAATCTTCTCGCCCCGTTCCTCTCGTTCGGGTACGCGGTTAATGCGGTCGTTCGGGAAAGTGCGATGAGCTTCCAGTATTCCCGGTGCCGCCTGCGGGACCTCTCCGCCGCTAATTTAAGGGCTCCGAATATCATTTCTCTTTCTAACTCGCCTCAACCTCTTCGCTTTTAACGTACGCGCGATTCTTCCCTCTCGCTCTCGCTCTCTCTCTCTCTCTCTCTTTCTCCCTCTACCTCTCCCTCCGTTAAAAAAGTTCGCGCTGGTTTCTCGGGCGTATTTAAGCCGTCGAATCGGTTATATGGATATACTATATACGTGTACATAAATGTACATATATACCGAGAGCGAACGGTGAAACTTTGCTCGGGACCATACGGTTTTAATTCGTTCTCGAGGATGGGATGGGGAGGCCGCGAGGCTGTGCATGAATTTCAATGGGTAGGTCGCTTTAAAATGTATCGCGACGTATTTCGCGCCACCCCTAATGCGTCTGGATCGAAGAGATTTAAGCGGCGCGACTGGATCCTACCGGTTCCGTTCGTATATATAGAGTCGAGCCTCCGTGATCGAATTTATCTTTATAAATCCGGATCACGCGCTATTGGTTAAAAAATTGTTTTCAGACGAAATTCGTTTGACCTCGAGACGGGAGAGCGACAGAGGAAGAGAAAATTCTATTTCGGGCGTAAGGTAGAACGTGTGTTGCGAACACTGGAACGTCACGTTTAACCGCTTACATACGGTAATCGAATGAAAACAAAGAAATTAAACGCTCGACGGCATTTTCGATTTAACATGTAAAGGAAAATTTGTTTTCCATTCATTAATAATTTTCACAGCGTGAAATTCCGTAGATGAATAGCTCTTGTACCGGTGCATTCGTCATTCTCGTCTCGCGTGAAGAAAGTCATTAGTCCGGCCTCGAGCATTTTTCGAAATCACGTTACCAAGTTAACACTCGTGAGACCGCGAATTTCGCGCAAGGGTCCTCGTACACTGAGGCTGCCTCTCGAGCGGATCTTGCCGCTCTTGTCGCGACGCCCCACAGCGCTTTTTTCACGTATATTGTTTATACAATGTTTTAACGATGTATACACGAAGCTTCTGCAATTTGTAAGACTGCAACTAAATATAGTGAGTACACTCCGCAAAATAAAGGGACAGTCGTCATTTTCAAACGGCTATACTATATCTCACTTAACAATGATCAAGTGATATGAAAAACTTTCTCTTTGAAATGATTAGCTGGTCGATTCGATTCAATGATTTTTATTTAAACTGCAGCAATTCAAAATTCAAAAATGACAAAAGTGTCCCTTTAATTCTGAGTAGTATATTCGCAACGAGCTCTTCTCGTGGCTCAAAAATTCCCGACAAAGTGTCATAAATCCGCGCGCATCGCGCATGCAAATGATTATTAACGGTGCGACGTAATCCCGCTGATAATGCGAGTCGATTAATGAATGGGGGGCCAGAAATATTTGCCATGCTTCGATAAGTATCCCACACATGCGCGATGGGCTTCCCGTGAGCGTTGTGTACGTATACAGGAGCGTATATGGGGCATGGAACAGAGAATCGGGCGAGTGTGTACGTTCACGGTCGATTGTCTATTGCAATCAGCCGACGCTGGTCGCGCATGCAGTTTCGGGTCACGGGTTGACGTATTGACACGGCGTGAAGTGAACACGAGCCCGACGGACTTTGCGCGCCCCTCGGTGTACGTCATAAGTTCGCGGCTACGCGGAGCGGTCAAACGTTCGGGGCTCGTCGGGTGGGATTGGTGGGCAACGCTGGGGGAGTGGAACGGTTTTCGAGTCTTTCGCGAAAAATATACGGCGAGCTCGCTCTCTCACCGGCCGACCTGTACTCTCGCAAAGTTATGCGCTCTCATTGTTTCGCGACGCGTTGAATGGGCGAAACTGGCGCGCACCGAGCTCTGGATTAGGGGGAAGGAGGGAGGGGGGTAGAGAGAGCTCGCCCTGGCCCGGGCTTCAAAAGTGGTAAACCGCGATGGTACGATTCGCCGAAACACGGGATTAACGTCGAGCCCTGCCACCCCCTCGAGCCACCCGTTCCCCGCGCGTCTCGTCTGGCCGCTTCATAATTTTCACTTCGCTCACGTTTCTCTCTTTCTCTCCTCTACCAACCCCTTCGTCGCGCTCTCGGAATATATCCTTCTTTGAAACACTTTTCACGTTTTCCCACCGTGGACGACGGCTAGCTTCTCTACCATCCTATTTTCTTTTTTTTTACGTCCCCCTGTCCTTCTCACAACTCTCGTCACAGTGTATTCGGTTCTTATTTTTCTCGTCGCGCAGTTTTCTAGACGCGCATTGTTGGAAAATTTTAATAAAGTTTTCGGCCGTGCGTTCAAGTCAAAAAGTAAAATATTAATTCTTTATTAGATGGAGTTGTATATCATCGTTATGGTAATTCAGCTGGAACTTTGAGATTTACATACATAAGTCTTGTTCGTTGATCGTTTGCGCGCGGAGTACTCGGGTTCTTCCTTTTTCCGTCTTCTATCTTCTTTCCCGCGCTCTCTCCCGCCGCTTTTTGTTCCACGGCGTTCAAGAGCCCTCGATTTAGATGCCGGTCGACACCCGGGCGCGCGAGCTCCCGCGATCGTCGAGATGGCGCGTGCGCGCGTGCACCGTCGACTGAAAAACGGGGTACGATAAAAAAGCTCCGAGAAAGCGAGAGAGAGAGAGAGAGAGAGAGTGAGAGAGAAATGTATACCCCTTGCAGATAAAAAAGGTCCAAGAAAAACAAAAATAATGCTCTCGCGAGGGGCAAAAACGTTTTTCGAAAGAAAACTCCCCTTTAAATAGCGTCTTGAGCAAGAAAAGAACAGCGGGAATTAACGATTATCCGTAAGATTCATCGCTCCGTCGGAGGAAAAAATAATCGTGAAATGGGATTTGCTCGGTATATATATATTCTCGAACGAGCTCGGACGGAATCATCTCGCATAATTAGATTAGGTCAATACGGTCCTACGAATGGGGTGAAAAGTTATAAGTGCCTCGTAACGACGCAAAGTGTTTCGGTTATTATCGCGCTCAGATTGCAATTCCGTCGGGGGAGAAATTATAGAAAAGTAGAGGAAAAAAAAGAAATTGACAGCGCGGAGTTGCAAAATTCGGATAAACATTTTCATAACCGGGGCCCAGCGCGACGTTTTTACGTCGTCGAGCTTCGTTCGCTAGAGGAGCGTACCTAAACGGCTTAAAAACTGCAAAGTTTCGCGCGCGCCTTGCGCGTCTCGAGCTTTACTTTGCGCGTCCACGAAAATAAGAAAAGATAGCGAAAAAAAAAACGGGATTGCATTTTCATCTTTTATAAGAGGACTGGATGGAGGATGAGAGGGAAACGGGGAAGGAATTCGTCCACAGTCGGCTTTTAATGTCGGCGAAGGTGTGCACTCGTAAACCGAGTCGAAGAAAAATGACGTCCGCGTTTATGGTACACTGCGCTCGCGGTTTATAATAATATAAAGCGGTCGGGAGTGAGAGGAACAATAACGCCAACAACTAGAGAGTTGGGTTACAATAGCAGGGTTAAAAAAAAGGGGGAACGAATCGTCCGAGAATATGATGAAGCCGGAAGTGGGTCGGGAATGAGACGTGAAAACCGGGAGAGGAGGGCTAAAATAATTCATGCGTTGCTCGGCCAGATGAGTCGCCACCAAAATAAAAATACGAGCAATTGAGAAGAATTGCGCGTTAAAATTGCTACCGCGTGTTTTCATCATTATTACCATCTCATATAATTACGACACGTAGTTTATGAACTCGTAAAATGTAATTCAATTTTCGTTTAGCTCGCGCTCCGATGAGGAAAATTGCGAAAGGGTTTCCCTGGAATCCGAGTTCTTTTCTCTCTCAATTTGCGCGGAATTTGGTAGGCTTCGACGAACGTTACTATTAATTGAATTAAAAGGCATTGAATATTATACGCAGATGTGTTAGACTACGAGACGGCGATAAAGGGGAAGCGAACGTCGGTGTGATATACGTCCCTCTTATTCGCCAAGAACGGCTTTTTGTCGATTAATCTGATATTATCGCAAGAGAAGGGAGTGTGTGTATGCGAGGTCTTGCTTGCGGAATCTTCCGTGGGTTGGGAGATCATTTGTATGAAACCCCGAGTCTTGTATGACCGTATCCTAGTGTGAGTGACGCGTTGTGTTTGGGGCGAGGGCGTTATACGGGCGTTATCAGTAACACGAAGAGAGCAAGTACTCTCTTTCTCTTTCTCTCTCTCTCTCAGCCGTTCTAGCTCTCCCTTTAGCTTCATCTAGACAGCCCCTATACTCCAGAGTCGCGCTCTCACGACGGCCGCGACGATCAAAGGGAAAGCACCAGGCATTCCCAGCCCTCGGTGTTGTTTATGCAAAACACCGAAACGAGTTACGACCCTCGGCGTAGTGTCAGTGTTGCGCTTCCAACGCTCAAAATAATTTCGCCGGGGCTCGTCTTCAATTCACTTTCTTTCCCTCTGATGACACGATAATTGCTTTCTCCATTAATAATACATCCCGGAAATTCCATTAATTATTTCTTTATTTTCCAACGTCACCGAATACCATATTCTGTCGGAAATAAAAGTCGAACGACCGGACATCCTGAATCAAAAAAAATTTGATAGAATTTTCCATTTATGACCAGTATAGGGTAAAAGCCGGATAGTTGCCCCACTTTTTAAAAAAGC
>NCVS01001739.1:777-17310 GCA_003055095.1 Goniozus legneri | reverse complement strand
GCTAGTCTCTAGCTAATGCCCCGATAATTTTCTACCTGGGTTTAATCCTTGCTTATAAATTTTCGTCGCGTGTTATTATACACCGCGCTGGAATTATTACGTTACCGCGCGATTTGCATGATCCTCCGACTATCCATCAGACGGGCGTGTACAGCTTGTCCACCTACGGCGACGGACTCGACGCGCGCGAGCCTCACGATTTTTCATTCATGTAAATTTCGCGAGCTTCCCATACCAAGAAAAACGAGACGAACGTCTCTCGGCCACTTCATAATCCCCCCACTCGGTCGGCCGAATTTATTGCGCAGCTCGAATCGCTCTCGTCCGGGTATTTTTTCTCCCCCCTTTTTTTCATCAGGCCCGAGTGTACACATTCGCTCTTATAGGGCCCCACCGCTTTTTATTTCACGGCCTGTTATTTATCTCGCCCCGGGCCACGGAATGTATCACGGTTGTTGCCATCGGAAGCCGATATGTACCCGTACGTGTGCTTTACGAGTAGCACGGTACCATTATTGCTTTTAATCGCTCTCACGCCGTTCGCAATCGCATTCGTGCGCTTAATAACCGAGTGTCGAAATTTTTTAATGCGCGAAACCGGGTTACACAATTTGCCGAATTCGATCGTGTGCTTTATCGATAAATCGGAATTTATCAGTCTGTATTTATTGTTCATTTATTCATTGTTAATACTTGTTTCTTTAGGCGCAGTTTTCCTAAATATGTAAATTATATCGGTTTTTTAGTCGTAAACTTTTGAATAATTTTTCAGCTCAGTTTTAAGGGATTTTTTTTTTCACAAAAATTCGAGCACAAAAAACCGTCCAAATACAGCATGAATTTAATCGATTCTTAGTCATAAACTTTTGAATACAGATAAAAAAAAAGGCAAAGGGTTTTAAGAATTTTTTATTCACAAAAAAATCGAGCACAAAAGTTGAAATTTCTAGAATTTTTTGACTTACAACTTTACCTCTCGTGAATTCGAGGCCGCTGGCGGTGAGAGGCAGGGGAGCGGATTGATCGATAACGCGTTTTAAGGAGTCGGGTCGCGACTCTCGTACGATCTAATGGCCCTTCGTTATCGTGTGTGTTTTTTAAAGTGGCCCGCTGCATGCGAGGTTCGGGCGAGGCGGGCTCGGCGTGGAGCAGGGCAGCCTCGCACCTCGCGCGGATGTGTTGTAACGTTATAGTTTCTCGTTTCAATTCGATAAGACCGAGATTTATTCGCAGCCGGATGTTGCTTGTAAATATCTCCGGCTCGGATAAACTCGTCGGACGATTCGGCTTTCTAGTGGCGGATAAAAATGCGTCTATTATACAATCGCGACTTCCTCGGCGAGATCACAGCGAGGTGAAAAATGACAAAGCTCGCCGATAAAGAGCGGATAAATTAATGGTGCGCATTAATACTCTCGTCTCTATACAGAAAATTCACGGAAGTCGAAACGAGCTCGTAACGTTGGCGAAGTTTGGGTTACCGTTACTCAAAAAACACACGAGAATACACAGAAGCGATGAATGACTGAAATTCTCGGATCGATTAAAATAAAAAGCCGAAATTACAGAGCGATTAATCGCTGAAACTCTTAGTGGAAAAATTTTTTTTAATTTCCGCGTATAATCGAGCTGGTATTACGCGTAGCGAGTTAATTTCCACGATTATTTGCGTTGAGGATTATAATCGCTCTCGTGCGATCGCAATTATGCAAAATAAGTCGCCCGTGCTGCAACAGTGTTGCAACCTTGCGTTTCAATCGTCCGCGTTTCGGACTCGATCGAGCCACCGCACTGAAATTAAGTCGCGTTGATTTGATTTATGCCGCAATTAAGACGAGCGTTGTCGCGCGCGCGAGACTCGCATAAAGAAAAAAGCGTTTATTTCGAAAATTTCGCCGAGCGGGAATCGAGAGTTCTGAGTTATGCCCGCGTCGAGGCTCGAGTCAATTACGCGAACGAAAGATATTTATTCGAACGATTCCGACGATTATGGTAATGAAACACGATTTTCGTTATCTCTCTTGGTACTCAATTTTTAATCATTACAAGACTTTTCGTCGCGAGCGTAGTCAATCCGAATTCAATTAGCGGTATGATTTATCCCCACTGGCCACGCGGTGATTGATGCCGGGAATTGCGAGTTGTTTAAAAAAAAAGATTGCGAGAGAGCCAAGAAAAATCGTCTCTCTCGAGTTTCACGGTACGTAATCTCGCTCGACGCCGCCACACGTCGCGTCCGATTAAAACGCTTAAACGTCGCTATTCGAAATTGTATTGCCGTCTCGCTGCGCATTAACGTTGCGCAACGCGTCGATTATAGGAATCGGACACGTGCGCCTGTGGGATAAACCCGACTCGAATAGCGAATAGAACTCGCACAAAGTTCTCTCGGTTAATTATTTCGCGAGCGTTGGCGCGCGCGCTCGCTGGGTGCGCCGCTCTCGCAATCGCGAATAAAAGAGCGGCCCGGTAATGAGCTCGATCGTTTTAGCGAACGAGCGAGCGCACGCAACATCCGACGAGTCCAATTTCCGTCGTTGCGTAAAAAAAGGACATCGAAGCTGAGTCAATTAAGCGAAACAGCGATATATCACTCGCGGAAAAAATTTCGTGAAAATCCTTACGTAATGGGAGACTTTTATGGAATTATTTTTTTTTGAAAAATTTGTGCAACTGACAACGATTAAAAACCAGTCGAGAAGAGTAGTTCAGATGGTATGATATGCAGATATAACAATTTTTAACATTCATCGACATTTTTAATTTTCATTATTTTTTACAAAAAATTTTTAATTGAAGCTTTATTTTAAATCCCAACTCATTTAGCTGACGAAAAGTATTCAATTAAAACAAGAAGATACAAAGTAGTACATCATTTTACGTTGTTTTAGAGAAGAAATATTAGAAATTTTACAGATTTGATTGTGCGAGTGATTCAGAGGAAGCTCAGGTTTCATCTCGTACGTGTTCGAGATGCGATTTGGCGCGTGGCTGATATGAGCTCTCTAATGCTACCCTGTTCCCGCGTCGCGTCACCGCCCGACCACAGTCTATTCCATTATACCGCACGACGCAATACACCCACGTAAGCTGTCACGAACAGGGCGAGCTTGGCTCGCGGTACACACCCGGCTTCCCTATTTCCGCGCGGTGAGCTTTCACGAAGCTCGACGAAAGCGTTACAAGCTTTTCCGACGCTCATGCTCGCCTATTACGATGTAACGACAATTGCCAATCGCAAATTTTTTTTCATCTTTTATACCTTGCAATTTTTTTCTATAAATCGAGGTCTCGACTGATTAATTTTGTTTCACTGTCTGAACTCGCCTCAAACAATCAGGAATCCTAATACGAGATTGAACTGTGAAGTTTTGTGGCTCAGTTTTGAAATTATTACTACTGAATTTGTTGTTTGTTTTGTTTTATTTTAATTGCTCGTAAATTTATAATTTATTAAGCATCAGAGATTGGTTGATTTAATAAAGTTACAAGTCCATGTAAGTAGGATCAATAGTTAGGAGAATTTATTTAATTTGCGATTTATCGAGTATTGTTTATGCAAACAACTCCCCCCCACCTACAATTCGTCACAGGGGTGAAGTCTGAACTCCAGGAATTTAATTCAATCGCGAAGCTCCTCTCGTAGGTTCGATTCACTACGTCACATGTTACCCTGCTACGGCGTCGCGACGCTTACCGCCCGTGAGATTCTAAAGCTCGCAAGTTCCGACGCCGAATTCCGTTAGACCGATGCGATATTTTCATGATTTCCTAGTACAACGATACCGACGGAAAGCTCTCCTAAGTTTTGGAATGAGGTGACCTCTAAGAACGCACCACTCGTACGAGAAAATTTATACAACGAATAGAAATTTTCCATCTAACGCAAAAATTGTTAAAAATCTAAATAACGAGCTTAAGAATATTAAATATAAATCTAAAATTGTTCTTGTTTTCACTGCTTAAAATAATAAAAAATTGTGGTCTGTGTTATCCTAGTGCTAACTCCTTACAATTCACATCCAAGATTTGCGCTCGTACAAATTCTCGTTAATCTCGCGAATTTAAAAGTTCAGAAATGAATGAAATGAATATTCTTTCAGCTACGTCAGTACGCGCTGTCGTTATCGATCGGCGCACGCGTGCCGCGTCGAGGGCGTTCCGAGTCTATTTCCATCCCCTCGCGCGCTCCGGCGCGGTGGGAGAAAAATCTATAATCGTACCGCAGCGTCGCGACGCCGATAGACTCCTCGTTGTTCCTGCTCGCCTGCTAGAGTTCCTCGTCGTAACGACGCCCGACGTCGCCCGTCGTGGGAGACGTCGCGACACATCCGACGCTATTGTTCTCCTGGCCCCGGAGGACGGCCGAGCGCGGCCTCCGTGCACACGCGCCTCGTGTCAGCGATAAACGCCCCAGCGATCCCAGCACCGGCCACGTTCTCACTCGCACCCTGCCCACTACTCCCTCCAAAAATTATTAATTAATTTTCACAAACTCAACAACAATAATTATTCACACTTTTTGGATAAAATTTGTGAAAACTTGTGATATTTTGTACGAACGTTAAAGAAACTTTACAAGATTTAATTCTGTAGGCAGTAGTATAAAAATAGTATGCACGGACCTGCGAGCGACGCTAGGCGCCCCTCTCGACGGAGACGCCGGGCGTCGGGAGTCGGGCGTCGGTGGGCGACCAACTCGCTCCTCATGTTACGCTGTAACAGTGGTACGTCAGACGACGTCTTCTGTTTGACGGGCAGTTCCGTCAAATGTCGTTTGGATACGTCGACGTCGCGCCGCGTCGTCGTACGATCATTTGCTGATTTCCGGGTATGGCGTCGCGACGCTAGGGCGCCACAATGGTTTCCCCGGGGCGTTCCTCGACGTCGAAGGAGCGAGCACGCTTCGCACCCTTGCGTCGCTGCCATTTTCGAGAAAAACTCTCCATGTAACTTTTATTACAGAATATTTTACAATTAACTAGACTAAGAAAAAAATTCTTATATACACCGAATTTTAATAATTAAATCAATCAATTTTCAGTCAATTAAATCAGGCAATTTTTAATAATATTCAATTAACAAAAATTTTTTCATAACAAATGAAAAATATTTACGTCTGACAATTATTGCTCGCACTACTGAATATTTAAATAAAACAAAATCGCTTTCTAGGGACAATTTTTTCATTTTACAATTTTTTGATTGAAAAGGAGTCTGGCATTTTATTTTTATTGAGATACTTGTAGGTTTAGGAACAAGACGCTCGCCTTGTGCTTCCCTGCTAGCTGATTCTGCGAAACGAGGGCTGGCGTCACGAGCTCGAGCCGAGGCGACTTTCGGGGCGAGTGAACGCCCTGGCGCGTAGAAGTCGACCCATGCGGGACTCGCGCCGACGCGAGATCGCTCTCGGAAGCTCCGGGCGCGTCCTGCTCGCCGAATCTGGAAACACGTTGCGACCGAGCCGCGACAAGCGATGACCGACAGGTGGGCAGCTCGCGACGGGTATCGGCGAGTCGCGTCGCGACGCTCGCGGGAGTCCTCGATCGCTGCGAAATTTTCGGCCCCCCGGGGGAAGGGCGACGGGGGTGGCACACCTGTGCGAGAATCGAGTCGCAGGTCGGGAGACTGGCTGGCGCCGCACCAGGCGCTTATCAGGCGTCGCGACGCCGTCCGACCATTCAGGGCCGTGACTACTCGCGGACGAGCCCCTCTAGCAATTCTCGCTCATTCTACTGTATTTATTTTGTAATTTGTACAATTATCTTTTCAGCTTCGATACTTGTTCATCTGAATTCTTAATTCTCTTCAAAAGTTTTATATTGTGAAGAAAATTGAATGAAGTAGTAATTAGGGAAATATTTCCACCTGAAAATTGCTGATTCGTCGATTATCCTTATGAAGCTTCTGTCAGTTTTTCTTTGTTGTATATATTTCTCACGATTTCGTTACATGAAATGCTCACTCGGTGCTTGTAATTTTCTCGAGTGCAAGTTGATAATCGGTAGCGATTAATCGCGTCGACGCAACAAAAGTTGAGGGTAGCAAGTGGAAAAAGTCTTCCACTTTCTTACTTCCGTCGGTGAAAGTGACAGCACTCCGTCAACGTGTGGCTTAGGGATCGGGGAAGTATGAGGGAGTAGGAAGCGCGCGTTTTTTTTATTCGCGATTCGCTTGCCGCGCTTTTTATCTCGTCGGGCTTTCGAGCTTCCACCCCGCGGAGAATTAAATCTCGATTCGCTCGTTTCACCGTTCACCTCGTGAATCACATTCAAATATTTGCAATTAAAACACGAATTCACCTCGAACATAAAAGCTACGAAGTGATAATAATACAATTTTACAATTATTTTTAAATCAAAGAAAAGTCCAACTGAGATTTCTCACGTCTCGATAAATCCTAAGACGTGGCTCTAGTACCATCAAAGTAGTACGTAAGTATTTTATATTAGGAGGGTATAAATTTTTAGGGGCGCGAGGCTAGGACGAAGGAAAAAGTCACGAGGGGTGAATTCTTCTACGTCCCGCCTTCTGAGCTCCTGCCCACCCTAAGAAAGTGCGGATAGAGAGGATAGAGAAATAAGAATGAAATCGATAGAGTACTTCGAGCTCTCTCCCCATTACGAGTTATGCTTGCCTACATTTCAAACCAAAATCCCAGAAAATTTAACGCGGGCTTGTTGATTGAACAAGCCAGCGTTAAGAAGCCACTTAGCTCTGTTCGCTCCAAGAAATAATCCTCTCCTCCGAGCTGTCGTATCGAGATGATTGGGGCGTCGGCCTATCGGCGTCGCGGCGTCCTAACAGGAGAGCACGCCGCGTATATAATATATATAAACATATAGAGGAGCGTGGAGTTTGTGTATCGGGCGCGGTGCCAATAATAAAACGTAACGAAAAGCCCGATCGGGCTCGCGCGTGTGCGTACGCGGATCGAGATATACACACGGAACGATGACGCGTTCCGTATCGATTGTATAAACGAGGGGTTGAAAACGAGCCGGCTGGGCGGGGCTTACCCCTCGCGAGACATTCTTTTTTTTATTCCCCGCGACTCAAACAGCCGCTCGGTTCTTCCCGGGAGGAAAGAAAAAATTCGTAGGAAAAGCCGAACGTCCCAGGGAGCTTTTTGTAAGACGAAGCATCCAGGCGGTTGCTTGCGAGCAGCCCCCGCGATCAGGCACCCAGAATCGCGTCCGCGGTTCTCGCCTACTCCCTCTCTCCCGGTCTATATATAACGACGTATCGGCGTTTGATGCGCGGCTGGTGCGCGCGCGCACGCACGGGAGCCGAAAAAGCGCGGGCGTCGCGACGCCCGAACGGGAGAGCATGACGGGGATCGAGAGCGACGCTGTCCCGGCTAAAAATACACCCCGTCGTGGGAGACCGAGCTCGGATTCATCTCTCGGAATTATTCGCGGTATATTTTGTTAGGGTTGGGATAACGCGGAGGGAACCGCGAAGTTCCTCGAATCGATGGAGATCGAGTGTTTGGCGTCTTTACGACTCGGAACGCGCCGCTTCCGAGTATTAACGTCCATTACGCGAATACCGGCCCGTGCAGCCCACCTCTCTCTCTCTCTCTCTCTCTCTCGCTTCTCTGTATGCGCGCGCGCGTGAATGGATTCGCGTGAGAAAATCGAACGGAACAATTCGACGAATTCGCGCTTTTCTCCTGTCGATCGGTTTAGGTGAGTGCCGATCCTTATACGAGTTCATAATTCTTTAATTGCGAGAACCAGAATCGGTGAAACCCTGCTGTCGCGAAAACATCAAAGGTGGAGTTATTGTAACTGTCGACCGTATAAGTGTTAATTACTGTCGCTTAGATCTCTCTTTGAAGGGCCGGCTCTCGATCATTCGACTTGTCGTTGCGGGACTGACTGTCACGTTGTTTGGTAATGTGTGTTGAAAATTTTTGTATCGATTTTCAACTGTGCTGAAAAAGATCGGTAATATTATTCTATACGAAAAAATATGTATGTGAACTTTAAACATACAGTTAGTTTGTATTATAATGAGAATGAGTAGTTTGTATATGTGATTGTTCATGTTTGTACGAATTACTTGTACTGTACTAAACATGAACGATATGTATGTGAACAAATTGTGAATAAATCTCTAAATATGCAATTATTTCATTTTGTAATGAGAATGAGTAGTTTGTACTACTACCCATGTTTGTACAAACTACCCATTCTTATTACAATGAAAACAATACAATGACAACAATTACAATGAATGAATTATTGAATGAATTTTTGTGCAGCACAGGAACCATTAATTTTTATTTTTCCCCTGTATCGTAATTACAATCAATAGTACACCTCTCGTCTCAGTAGCAGAAAAAAAACTAGAACCGTCCCGTTTCACGCCTCGGGACGTACGCGATCCTCCGCGTCGGTCTGCCTCCCCGGTAAAATTCCACTTCCCGGAAAAGTCACGGTACTTGATTCCTCAAAGAGGCAGCTATGTCATCAGAGTCACCACCGTCCGGGAGTAATTCACGGTTTTGCCGCGTTATCGTTTAAACGTCTAATCGAGCGGCAAATTAATTGACTATAACTCCTTCCACGAAAATCGTCGTTTTTTCGATGATCGGCGGTGCAACGTCAGTGCGCTTAACATGATACTCGTCGGGTAGTGTCGACTTTTTGCACGGTTAACTGGAATACGTGACCGCGGCGCGACAACGCCTCGACGTTGTTCGGCCGCTCGATGGGCGAGATTCCGCGGCTGATGTCGATTCTTAGTTACCACTGCGAGAGATCGATCGATCGATAACGTCGCTCACCCGTGACGCTCGTTGTTCTCGTTGCGACGCCCTGTGAGAAAATTTCAAAGGAGTCGCAAAAAATACGAAATTCGTATTGAAAATTGATATGTGAATATGAGAATTCATACGTATAAAGTTCATCCCTTATGTAGGGGCTAATACTAACAAATTTTGTAATACGGATTGTTTATGGTTTTTTATTTTAGTATTTAGAATGTCATATTTTCAAAACTTCGTTTGGCGAAAATAAACTTGTTAATTTTTACAATTACATTTTTCCTACAAACTTTTTTGTATCCATAGGTACTAAGGCAGGCTAAACAAAGTTCTCATTCACTCGTTTTAGTGTTCTTGTTTTTTAATAAACTTTATTTCTAATCCACAAGTTCAATTTTTATTCGGATGAAACGTCGATTGTTATCTCACGGATAATGACGTAAATGACTCTTTATCTGCTCGGGGGAAAAATATTTATTTCTCGCAATCTCGAAAGACCGTCTGACTCGACGACGCTCGACTCCAGCCGAGTTTTCAGTAGTAACAAAGCGACGAAAAATAAATCACCGGCATACTACATAACAAATAAATAAACTTTCTCACTTGCGTCACAGTACGTCGAGAAAGAAAATATTGAGGGAGTTACATGTAATCGGTTCGAAAAAAAATTTATTTTGTAAATGCGAGTCTCGATTCTCGAATCGTTGATGTAAAAAATTGAGATACACCGAACTGGCGTGCATCGTTGGGTAATTACGAGCTCGAGATTCGCAAAACGAGAGCGATTTACAGAGAAAAATCGATATTTGATGAAATCGTTTAAGAATTGATGGAATATTAATGGGCGGGGTGGTTCGCGGGACGTCCCGGGCCGAATTACGTTCGCGAATTGCAAATTGAGCGTTCTCATGGAGGAAACGAGTCCCGACATCGACGCGAATTACCGCCAACGGAGATCGAGTTTTCAGAAAAATTCCGTCGGTGCGCGAGCGCGGGTATTTTTTGTCCGGCCCTCGCGGTTCTCGCGTGACGCACGAATCCACCACCTTTTACGACGCGGCATCGGGTAGGCTCGCGAACAACACGCGCAAAAACTTTGTTTCCTTAATTTCGCAGCGAAATTTCGCAGGGAATCAGAGGGTAAAAAAAAAAAGGAACGAGGGAAATAATCATGAACGTGTAACGATCGTGCGAGGCTAATGACGAACTCGGCGCAGAAAGGGCCGAGGGTACACTCTCGCGAATCGGCAACGAGGCACGCGAGAGCGAGATAAAGCGGAGGAGTAGGTGAGGTGCCGAGCGGAGTTAAATGAAACGTAAATCCTGGCGTTCGCGTGAGAGACGCCAATTCCGAGCCCGAACGCACCAAGTTCGAGATGAAGACGCGAATCGATTTTTCCTCTCTCGTCGCGCGCACTCGACGCTAAAAATCGTACGAGGCGAGATAAAATTTATGCGCACAGCTGGCCGGTGAACTTGAACAATCCTCTCGGGGTTATTAAAATCTTGGGATATTAATCCTTAAATGTATGATGATGTAGATCTACATCAGTGTTTTCTTCTTTATTAATAGTACCTGTGATGCATACCGATGTAAATCTACATCAGTAATAGTTTTGTTTGTTTGTTGTTTTGTTTTGTTTGTTTTATTTTTCCCTTAATCTATGTTTAATTGTCTACCTGTTTTAATTTATTGTATTTAAAAAGGAAAAATCATGCATTTAAAGGTTAAAATAGTCGCGAAGGTCGCGCGAAAATTGAATACCAAATTGCGTTTGTTGGAGTGAAACCGGAGGTGATTCGAGCTCATTCCTCTCGAGGCTGCGGAAAATACACGCTCGTTTTTCCGCGATCTGCAGGTGTGGTCGCGTCGGGATCGCTCTTAACGGCAGTCGGACGTTGTAAGGGACGAAAATTGATATCGCCGATAATTCGCGGGCCGTAAACGCGCGCGCCGCCATTAACTCCAACTCGATCGCGGGGCCCTCGCGATTCCTCTTTTTTCCTGTCAATCAATCGCTGCGGGCTCTCACCGAACCGAGCCCCGCGTGTCTTCCGTATTGCCGATAATGCACGCCGAGAAGAAGAATCAATTTCAATAAATCGTTCGGAGACCCTGAATCTTTTTTTTTTTAACGAATGAGAGTCAGCTTTCGGAGAATCGATTTTGTTTTAAAATAATGCTGTAATTAATGTTTTTAAGTCAAGGACAAATTAAAATTGCTTACATTTTTACGTTTAATATCAAATTTTACTAAAAAAAGCCGTTAATTTGAAAACTTGTACTTTCCTTTATATCTTCATTCTGTACTGCTCCAATTTCTGTTACTGTTTATTTTTTTTATTTTTACTTATGTAGCCTAATTTGAGCTCAAAGTTTTAAATAAAGAAATAGATAGAAATTGAAATACAAGTATTTTTTTGATTCGAAGCGGCTAAAAAATTTTGATTTCTGACACTGATGAGTATAATTTACAGAAATCGATAAATTCCCTGAAATGTTATTCTTTACGCCGAAATTCTGGAAATAAATTTTGATAAGAGATTGCGAGGAACGGAAACGTTCGGCCGGTCTGTTTATTTGATATCTGGCGTCATCGAAAGAGGACGATCGTTCTCCTCGCGAGTTGCGAATGGTCGCGATCATGAGTTAATGAAAAAGTTTGTTGTGACAAGTGGGCGCGCGAAATCGAAGCCGGATGCGCGAGCGAGATCTCTCTGGCTAACCCGATGAATAGAATCGTACGATTTAAAGGCGTGCCTGCACGTGTTTAGAGAATTTCTCGTGACCTCGCCTACCCAAAAAAAAAGAAAAAAATCTCGAAGGATCGCGCGTGCTCGCTCCTCGAGCTGAACTTCGCGACAAGAACAACGATAAATATTTTCGCGCGTCGACAAAGGTCTGAGTAATCGTCGTTGCAAAAATACGAAGTGTTCTATTTGGTTTGGTGGGAGCGCGTGTATTTGCCGGGCTCTCGCGAGAATTTTATTTCGCTCGGAATTCCGTGAGATCGGCTTATCGTCGTGTGAAGCAATCACAGCTGCGCTCCCCGAGGTTCGCCAAGGTCGCGCCCGTGCGCGTTTTAAATTCGGCGGTTGCCTCATCCGGTGCGACGCGGTATGGAAATCAATTGCGCTGAAGTAACGCGAATCGTACACACGAGATGAGCCGGTGGGACAAGCGACAGTCTGCATCAACACGAAGAAACCCGCGCGTACGGAAGAGACGGCGCGGGGGATCGTCGGACGTTCTCTCTCGTCGAGAATGCGCAGTCCAAACAGCCCCGGCACGTGTTCTTTATCGTCGAGAGCGAGTGCACCGGGAGGTGGGGGTGGCTCTTTTCCGGCTCTCTTACGAGGCGCAATTACGACAATGTTGACTTAACCCGTTTCGCTCTCTAAATTAAAAACGACACACGTTATGAAATATTTTGTTGTTCCTGTCGATCATCTCGTTTCCTTTATTCCGATCGGAATTTGTGACGTGTACGAATTTTTTTTTGAGCAAACAAGCAATAACCGTAATTTGAATGCTTATAATTACGATATTTACAAAGTTGGTAATTACAAATTCCACTCAACCTGTACATCATTAATGCTCTATATGGGAACATCGCTAGATGACATGGTTGACATCCTCTTTATTACTTTTGTAATAAATTTTTCTGTTTTATATTTTTTCTGTAGATAGTATGTGCCTATTCGTCTCTGTCTCTGCCACTCGCTCCAATCTCGCTTTTATCGGCCGAAATTTTTCAATTTTCGAGTACCCACTCTCGTACTGCGCACACGACAAAACACTGATTAATCGAGGCGCTCCCGCGTCGCGTCGACCCCGTTCGCGCGTTGCTCAGCTCCATTAGCCCACTTCCGCGATCGTTAGCGGGCCTCACGGTTGCCCCGCTGTCGACGACGAGTAATTCATCCGACGGGACGCCCGGGAAGCTTCGCCCGGACGTGGATAGAGAATTTTTTATTTTTTTCATCTCCCACGTTCGTAACACTCGCGTATCCCGAAAACGAACGACTAACGGACTCGTCGCGTTATTATTGCAGGAGTGGATGATTTCCTTTTTTTTTTCGCCGGATTTACGAGTTATAATTTACGGCCCTTTTTTCGGACTCGTTATAACGTCGAGTATCAACACGTGTACACAGAGAACTAATAGACCGATGATAAAGACGGAGTTTGTTTAACGAATTACCGATCGGAACGAAGAAAGTTTTCGAACGGATAAAAACTGTGAAAACATGCATCGAAAATGAGAATTTTTACTTGTATACGTCATAAAAATATCGAGTATACTCCGTACAAAAATTAGTGGCCAAACAACAACAATAAACAACAGTGACAACAACAGATAACAATAGCAACAACAACAAACAACAATAAAAAATAGCAATAGCAACAATGACAACAACAACAACAACAATATTTTTTAATTCTAAGTAATAATTCATTTTATCGAACAAAACATTTCAATTTTCAACAAAAGTTTATTCGACAAATTTTTAATTTCAATGTGTAAATAGGATAAGAAATGAGCCCAACCGGATCTATCCTGTCGCGCAAAAATTGGGTGACGCTTGGGGCGCGCGGTAGATCGGATCGGCGGAGTGGGCACGGTGCGGTCGATCCCTCGGATTTCGCGCTCGTGTGCGTGGCGTGCGCGAAGAGCGTGGCGGCATGCGGTGCGGGTTCTACTTTTTGCCCTCTCCTCTCTCTCTCTCTCTCTCTCTCTCTCTCCCGACCTCGCCGTGTTGCTCGCTCTCGGGGGCCCCCCCTTCCCCCCACCACGACTCGACTCTGACTCTCGGACGCACCTGCCGCCGGTTCCCACACTCGTTGCCCTCGCGCCGGACGTGACGTCACACAGCCTCCGCGCGCGAGCAATCGAGCGCGCGACGGACTCCGAAGGGGATAGCTCGCGCTTGGGCGCGTGACTGAATGTGCGTGATGGGAGTCCCCCCCCCCCCTCAACCCTTTCCCCGCCCTGGCCAGTTTCTATGTACCTTGGCGAGTACAACAAGTGCGCACGAGTTCGCGACCAACCGAGTACTCGCACGCGAATCTTGTAGGGACTCGCGAGATTTGTGTCCAGATTTTTTTCTGTCGTTGATCGTTAGAATTTCTGTACAAACTGTTACACTGAAAATAAAAATTTGTTCGAGCTACATATTGTTTGATGAAATGAATTATTTGGTATAAAAAATTATTATTTAAAATTAGTATCTTCAACTCATTTGTTGAATGTACTCAATATTTGTTCAAATACATACAAATAAACAAATTTTACTTCCAGTGTGAAGTTATCGTCGTTAGGTACTCGTGGAATATTTTTACAATTCCGAAGAGAACCACACGTGACACAATTTCGGAAGGGAGACTCCTTCTCTCTCTTCTCCTTGTAACGAGTCCGTTCGGAAATAATGATAACGTTTTAAAGGGTACGGGCGCGCTTTCGGAGAAATTTATGACGAAAGAGCGGCGGAGCACGAATCACGCTCGCCCGTTGCCCGAAAATCAGTTCCACGGAAAGCCGGCCGGGACGATATATAAAAGCACTTTCACCGATGTAATTACACGCGTTGCGTACGTCGAAAAATCCTTTCCGGTCGTGACGAGCGAATCGACGAGGCCCGCGTCCGATCGTGAAGTTGCCCAGCACCTGCCGCGATTTTCGCTATACGACAAGCGTCCCCTTTACGTAAACAGATTGAGCATTTCGCCTCGTTTCTCTCTCCCTCTCTCTCTCTCTCTCTCTCTCTCGCACGCTACCCGATGCACAGTTAAATCAACGTAATTGATACACGTACGTATCGGCGAGCTAATTGCGTCCGAGATTCAGCTGCCGTTCGTCGACGCAACAAGCGATTGTTATATAAAATCGGTCGAATAAAAATTTGTTGCATACGCTAAACTCGTACGCTGAAATGTTTTAGTTGACAAATTTCGAATTTTATTAACACATTTCGTGCAAATATGTCTCTCTTCCCATCCGAAGTCAATAGCTTATAGTTACATTGGTTTACAATTTTTTCAAAGAAAATTTGTTGTTTCAAACTGAAATGTTCTCGTAAAAATGTTAAACAAGCATTTTATTTTTTACGTAACTTTGACAGCACATCCACAGTACCGATTATTAATTCGGTAGCACGGAACGCTAGATCAATCTTCTCGGCCTAGACGATAGGTAATGACGGTCCTCGAAAAGTGTGACAAAAAACTCGCTGGAAATTAAAACGTTCGGCGGCGAGCGGCCAAGAATGATCGAGCGCGTCGATTAGCGCGGTCACACGCGCGCCTACATTTCTATTTCGTCCCGGAGTGAAAATTCTCGACTCGGCGTGTTATTTCTCAATTCACGCGGGCAGGCGAGATTCGCTCGTTTCGACCTTCCCGACAGGCTTGTCGCGTGTCGCGATGTACGCCTACGTATAAATCGTTCGGCCTCTCGCAAAGCGGCCATTAACGTTTCTCGAATTACCGATTAAAACGGTAGACAAACCGATAGATGGGAGGAGATAACGGGAACGAGAAGATCGATCGTTCTCGAAATCGGTGGACTAGAGATTGATCGTCGTCCCACACGGTATAAAACATCTTAGAGGAAAACAAATTTAATATTCGAAAGAAAAATACACTGCAAAAAGTCGAATAAATATTGAATAAAATGTTGTTTGAAATATTGAATTGAATAATTCAAACAATTATTTTTTGTTGCAAATTAAATATTTTTTTAATGTATGCCAATAAATATTGAGTACATTCAACAAAATTTTATTGTTCTTATTGTTACTGATATGAGTAAACATACATTTTTATTTATTGTATAAGAAATATACGCCCTTGAAAAAAAAAATCTTTCAAAACGTAGATGTGAATTATCTGGTGAAGGAAAAAAGTACGGCGTGACGTTCGAGCGGCCGTTTCGATTCATCGAATCGACAACGGCGGTCGAACTTACTCGGGCTTTCTCACGGGACCGGGGTGCGCGCCCGTCGCACCGCGAATGCCAATTAGCCGTGATCCCGCTCCCGATATACGCGCGGCTGCATCGATACATCCCGCCACCCGATTCGCGGAATCATCGATCGAATTCACGCGCGCGCGCGCGCGCGATTATCGGGACGGCCTTTTCGGGGTTTCGCGAAAACGCAATTATCCTCCTTCCTCGCCTTCTCGTCTTTTTACCGTTCGATCGCGGGGTCCCTTCGCCAAAAAAAAAACCGGTAACCAGTCCCTCTCGACGCATCGCGACGCGTCCCGCTGAACCGCAATCGCGTCTATAATAAAGAAGGCAAAAATCCGCCTGTCGCCGTCCACGGAAAGTCCCAAAAACTGTAATTTACGATCCGATACGCAATTTTTATTTTCAATTTCGCCAGTTGGCGTGCTCTTTCGGGGAATAAAATCGTCGGGCGAGTTTTTCTATCGGGAATTGAGATGATTTCGCACAAAATTTACGGCCAATTTACCGGGACGAATCGGAGGCATTAGCGAGTAGATTAAACGGCGAGCTCGTCGCGGATGCGACAGTGGCGTCGTCGAGACGAGCGGGAGAGAAAAAAAATAAGAGGAAACCCTTTTCCTGGCGCCAAGGACCAGAAATCTTGCAGATATCATCTATTTTAATTGACTCTACTCGCGGAGCTTCCCGTCAATTTTTCGAGTCGTGGGGGTAAAAAAGACGCAACGGAGCGTGGCTCGCCGAATTTCATCGACTTCCTGGACGAAACGAGAAGTCGAGGAAGATCGG